>JANHFK010002285.1:322491-333686 GCA_036250565.1 Sibynophis collaris | reverse complement strand
AAATTTTATGTATTTCATGAGAGGCCGGCAAGTTTGAAAAGATGAGTTTTGAGGGCTCGGCGGAAGAGGCGTAGGTCTGGGATAATACCCAAAATGATTAGTTACTATGTATGAATATAATACACTCAATAATTTACTTCCTAATAATTCATCAAATGCAAACTTATATTTGAAAGATCTAAATCTTATATGTATATGGTTTCCTGTGGTTTACTGAGAGAAAGTTGGCTCTATTAATTTTATTATACAATAATAAGATGCCATGAATGAAGGCAAATATACATATTCCCTGGATAATGTTGCAAGCTCCAATCTGGATCCATCACCAGGACCAGATTTTGTCTTTTGAATTTTTGGACTTGTGCTAGAGCCCATCCTTAGGGAACTTCACACTCTGCCAGAGAGAAGTTCCCTGAAGATGGGCTCCAGCCTTAGTCCTAAAACTTGGAAAACAAAACCTCTGCTCCCAGTGACCAAGCCAGATTCGATCTGCAGAAGCGAATGAATATATCTTATAATACAATATTTGTATATATTTGGAACATTTAAGGGAGATCATTTGAAAATATTTACATATCACATTGCATTCATATTGCATTTTGCATATAAATAAGAACAGTGCTAAAATAAAGACTGCAATAAAAACAATAATACAACTGGAGCTGCAATAATAAGTTTAAAATATCACAGCAGAGATAAGTGTGATGGATATGATGCATCTGAACCATGAAAGACCACGTCACTAAATTAAATCAGACCATGTCACTAAATTAAACCATTCATTTTACTCTGAAATCTACTGAAAAATATATTATCACAAATACAAAATTCTTATATTTACTTCTCTAAGATCCCTATTAATATAATATATTTCCATATACATACAATGGTGTAACCAAAACATTTTTTTCTACATGGTATTTATTAATTGATAAAAATAGTCAATCCACTGTTCAATGCAACATTTTATGTGCAAAGCCCTAAAAATGTCTAGTGCAAACCTTCATTAAAGTCATTTTGCTTGAAAGAAATAGCTAGCTTTATATGTAAATCATATGGTGTATATTCTGCATGACACAAAAACTCAGTTGCTACTTGGAATTTATCTCCTCATATCTGATCCAAATTGTCAAAAAAAAAGGGGGGGAGGATTTCCTGTGGATTTTACTTCTCTAGTTGTTGCTGACTATAGGGGCAGTGCTCATCTCTGTTTCAAGAGCCATCGAGCTAGAGCAGTCCAAAGACATTTCTGTGGTCATGCAGCCAACATGGTCTTACCTTCCCACTGAAGTGGTACCTATTTAGCTACTGGTATTTGCATGCTTTCGAATTGCTAGATTGGCAGGAGCTAGGGTGAGGACAAGAGCTCATCCCATCATGCGAGACTCTGGTCTTGAGTCTGGGCTGTTGGCTTTCCAACAGGCAACCAACAAGCCCAAGGTCTTAATAGCTGAGTCACTGCTCAGTCGCAATCCAGATATTCAAAATGAGGTTATAATTACCTTGGCAAGTTCGGCTATTGGAAGTTGAAGTGAAGCCCATCTCACACTCACAACGGTATCCACCAGGAATATTAAGACATTGTCCATTGTCACACAGATTAATATTTTCTGCACATTCATCAATATCTATTGAATTGGAAATGTTAAAGCATTAAGCATTTATAGATTAGAAATTCATTTTATTCACTTTTTCTTAAATTTATTAGTAGAAAAAATCAGTTTTATTCTCCAAGAAATATATACACCATTTTCAAAATAATCTGTATTTCGAAATGATGCACCAGAAATTTTAGGACTTTGATGAAACTCCATATTCAAGTTCACATAAAAGTAAATGCTGAATCGATCCATGTCACATGAAGTTCTGAATTCAACTTCTAAATTACATATAATTCTTTCATAAAATATGTTTAAACTTTTTCTCACCTGAACAAATAAATCCATCTCCAGTAAATCCTTCTGCACAGGTGCAATGATATGATCCAGGAGCATTCACACACTGAGCATTTATGCTACATTGATGTGTTCCATTAGAACACTCATCAAGATCTATTAAAGCAATTAGTAATAAAGAGAAAAATCATAAATACATTAATAATAACCATTATTTGGCTTTACAGAATTCACAGAAGCAAATTGCTACCAGAAGTTGGCTTAAAAGCTATTAGTATTAGCTTCAATTACAAAAAGTTTCGCTTGATATTTATTATCGAAACATAAGAAAATTGATGAATTGATTAAATGCTATCTCTGGTCTTAGTTAGTGGTACCCATAGTTAGTGGTACCCTCTCAGGGAAACGCTAGAAATCATGCAAGTTTCACTGACTGTCTTGTGGATAATGGTTATATTTGAATAGTTAATAATAGGTGTTCTTTTAAAGTACTGATGAGGACAGGAAGATCTGGAACCAAAAGAGCATCTGAAACTGGAGAGAAGATACTGCAGAAAACAATAGATATTATCGATTCCTATATTGAGAGTGGGAAGATAATAGGGTTGGTTTACTGAAATTCTCAGAGCTACATTTTAATTTTTGCATAAATACACAGCCTAAGCTATATTGGGAATTGGGAATGAATTTACAGCTGACAGTGAAGGTCATTGTTTTTGCAGCAGTTGTCTGAAATTATCTTTTGGAATAGGAAATCCTGATAAATATAAAGTTCTGAATGATAGTTTATAAAGTTTGCTCTTAAAATAACCAATATATCCAATATGTAAAATGGAAGCATTTGATTTAGCCTATATGGAGAAGAGAGATTCTATCTGAAATTTGTTGAAATTCTTTCAGAGCCATTTCCTAATAGTATATATGCAACTGATTCTGTTACTGTGGTGTCAGTTAGCAAGTTATCTTATTGATCAACCTATAGAATCAATTATAAAATAAACACATAACTTACAGGTGCCTTTTTATGAGGCAAAAAAAGTATCAATTTATCTTTACCCACCTATACACTTAATTCCATTTCCAATCCATCCTTCCTTACAGCTACATCTGAAGCTTCCCGGAACATTGAGACACAGACCATGCATGTCACAGTTGTGGGCACCAATCTCACATTCATCCACATCTAAACAAAGAAATGTTAAACATTAAAATATTTCAACTAACAGTTAAGTGTTAACTAGGTTTGTAATAATGATAATGGCTTTAATGTACCACATACTTTAAGTACCATGATTATTTCTGTTTTTAGAATGTCTGCAACTGATAAAATAACTGTAAACAATTCCTATAAATCATAACATGGATTTAATATAGATTTTAAAATAATAGATATTAGTTTCATAAACCTAAGAAAGAAATACAGTGACATAGGCAATTATGAGCAATTAAACATAGAAAAATATCAAAATATATAAAGGAGCAAATATAACATGAAAAGAAAACCTGCCACATCTCTCAGTGTCACATATTCTTGGAGTTCCTGATATGGCAGAAGAGGTACAATTTAATTCCAATAAAAATATAAATAAATCAAATACAAAAAGCCTCCAAAACAAACTAAAAATCACGTTTCTTGAATTACATGAAAGGATGAATTAAAGGTAAGAACAGAAACTGATATGCAAATTTCATAGAAAGCATTTTACATTCATCTGACTTCTACTGCTGACATCACATCTACAGAAATTACAGCAAGAATGGGTGAGAAACAAGCATGTGAAAATCATAAATTCCTTATAAGATTTTTCTGATGAGTGTATAGTTGCTTTTAAAGAAAACAAAGTACAAAAATTTCAAGTGCTGGGACTTCAAATTGAGCTACAGGTAGTCATCAGTTAATGACTTCTCGTTACCGACCCTTCAAAGTTACAATCTGGGTGCTTGGCAGTTGGCTCACACTTACAAATGTTGCAGTACCCCAGTCATGTGACTGAATTTGTGATTTTTTTTCCCTGCTAGCTTCCTACAAGCAAAGTGAATGGGGAAGCTGGCAAGGAAGGTCACAAGTCACCCCAGCAAGTCACTTGCATCCCGCACCCCCAAGCATTACTCATTGCCCTGGCCCAGTCGCATGGTACTGCATGAGCCACTTGTGCACTCTCCTAGGATCAGTCATGCTCAAACTACGCTTCACCAGCATATCCTCTTCCACCTGACAGCATCCACTTACCTGCGGAATCCCCCTTTTTTAGTAGCATGAGAAGGAAGCCCAAATCAGTAACAACGAAAAACGTTCAGAACCTCTCCAGAGAGGCAAATCTAAGTTGGTTTGTGCTTGTTTTTTAAAATAGTATTGTAGTATCATACCTGTGCACCCAGTGGTTCCCTTCTTGACAGAATAACCCAGTTGGCAATGACAAATGAAGGATCCTTTGGTGTTCTCACATTCTCCAAACATGCAAATGTTCGAATTTAGATCACATTCATTCACATCTGTATAAAAAAGTAAAATGTCTTCTATATTTTGGCTAACATTTAAAAGAGCTTGATTAGCAAAAGCATTTAATAAAGAATTGTTGAGTAATAAATTACTTAAGCATATTATTTAATCCCATGGAGAATTATAGAATTGGAAGAAGACACTTGAACCAATGAGTCCATTCTCCTGCTTACTACAGAGATTGAAATTAAAGTATGCCTAACAGATGACTGTCTAGCTTCTGCTTGAATACATCTGGAGAAGGGAACCTGATCAACTCCTATTCTTATTGGCCATTGATCTTACTGTTTGGATTTTCTAAATATTTGTTCACATACTGCCTTAAGACCCAGGACCTTTATTCTGTGTTTTCCTCTTTAAGATGATGATTGAAACGACCCTTAATTACATGAAAAGTACTATCATACATCAAGGCTACGCATAGCCAGGAACATTATTACCACAATTCTACTGCTCTAAACATATGCTAGCTTCTTTGAATTCTTTTAAAATTTGGCATCTGAACAGCTCTCTGTCGAAATGGAGTATGGGCAATACTGCATTGTAACTTTATCTTCATGAGAACTGGAAACTTTATTTGTACTGTTGCAATCTAAGATTACATTGCCCTTTTACACCACAATTTACAATTGAAACAAATTCAGCTTCTGATCAATAATGATTTCAGTAATGTTGTTATTGTGCCTGGTATGGAATAAAGTGGGTGCTTTTATTTCATGAAGATTACAGCAAAGCATCCCTTGAAGCATTCCTACTTGTATGTTACTAGTTTATAACATTAGCTTACAAAAGGGAACATCTGAAATCTGTAACTATCTCACATACCAATGCATATTTTCATGTCAACAGAAGCCATGAATCCATCATAACAAAGACAACGATATTCTCCTGGAATGTTAATGCACTGTCCACCATCACAGATATCTGCGTTACTGTCACATTCATCAATATCTGGGGGGGAAAAAATCAATATCATCACATTTGGTCTTTCATTTGCCTAATAAATTTGTTAACTTTTTCCCAGTAATAACATTGGGGGAAAAAATGTTCAATGCATCATTATAATCTGCTATGAAATAATTGTTGGGGCACAAATTTTTTTCAGCATAACTGAAGAATGTCAACATTTTGTAGTCTTTACCTGTATTAAAGTGCCCCAAATTCCCTTGTTTCCAGGCATATTTTATTTTCCCAACTTACTGCCTTGCCTACATTTCTGCATAGTGACTTTGCCATAGGATTTACTTATTCCATTGGACTACTGTAAAACTCTTACCATCATCTCTATTTTATTCTAATATCTAGGGATTTGAAATCCTTTGTCCAGGTCTAGCTTCGCTAATCTGGAGTGATTCTTACACTGTAAAAATGATTTCCTTATTCCTTTTATGTAGCAGTCACCAATCCAGCAGCACCATGCAAAATCCTGCCATTCTACATATATATTTTAATCTTTTGTGCATGTTCCAAAGTAGCACAACTTGCATATTGACTGTGTGTCATTGTTTTTGTCATTTTTATAAAAGCAGCTGAAGCTATGGCTGGCTATGCATTTAACCCATGCCCTATTTTCATTCCTGACTTGACTTTCCCTGATACTTCAATACATTTTTCTGATGCCTAAAAAAATTCCCTTATGAGTTTCCAGTTGAAAATGAATAGTTCTAATGCTCAGACTGAAATTTGTGAGGAAACTATTACCTTAGATATTAAGAAAATTTTCCTTTCCAGAAGTTTAATATATTTCCTAATTTACAAGTTTTAATAGAAAGAAAGGAAGAAGGAGAGAGATATTTTCATGTATTTTTTAAAGTACTATTTGATGCTACACATGTGAGTTTTACAAAGATTACAAAGGCTTGCAGAGATTGTCCTTCCTTTCTGTATTTTTATTTTTTTAACCTGATATTTGGTGTATACTGCTACTTTGTTGTACTTTAATGGAAACATACATTTGTTAGAATCATAATTCATACTAATTTTACTGTCAAAGCTAAAATTCTAGTGTGACAGCTTAAAGGCAAGTAAGGAAATTACTGAAAGAATTGGGCTGCATATCAAGGCTATATTTGATAGTAGAATATAATAAGCATAATATAAATCTAACAAGTGATCATTATTTATTTGATTTATACTTTCATTATTCAATCAGGAGCTCAAGCTAATGTACATAACATTCCCTCCTCCAATTTTCCTCCAGAACAATTGCCCTGTGTGGTAGCTGGGCTGTGAGAAAATGACTCACTGAAGTTCTATCATTTAGGGTGGGTTAGAATCTGCGTCCACCCATTCCTTGTCCGCCACTGCATCACCCTGGCTCTAACTTTGATGGTTCATTCTCTAAGCCTCTTTACTATAGAACTGTATAGACATTTTCTCATTGTTCAGTGGATGCAGTATAAGAAATAAAGTCAAACTTCTTTATCTTACCTGCGCAACTCCTCATATCTGGCATCAGAGCATATCCATCACTGCAACTACATTCATAGCTGCCTTCTGAATTACTGCAGTGAGTCTCACAGCCTCCATTCATAATCATGCATTCATCAATATCTAGGAGAGTATATTTGGGACAGATGATACGTATCTTATAAAGCATCCCTCTTTTTTTTGTTTCTAATAGTTGCATTTTTACATTTTTATTCGCCAGTTTTCACATTTCTTCCCTATCTCTATCAACAGAAAAACCTAAGTGCTTTTAGGAGTCAATATTTTGTGATATAACTTATCAAACTAAACTAAAATTAGAATTTAAATGTAGCTAAATTAACAAAAGTAACAGAATGCAATTTTTGTACTGAGGTATACTCAGGGTGGCACAGCTTTATAGATCTTAAAGGTACATCTTATTTTTTATGAAGTTGAAATTCTGAAAAGAACACATTAAAAAATATTATAAAATTGTCAGGTTTTAAAATGTCTAGTACTCACCGATGCACCCTTGCTTATCTGGAGTTGCCTGGTACCCAGGATTACAGGAACACTGATACATTCCAATCACATTCACACATTTCCCATTTCTGCATAAGTTATCGCTAAGAGAACATTCATTGATATCTGAAAAAGAAAATTTGCTTGCTTCAGCTCTTGTCTTGTTTTCAGGTTTTCAACAGGCAAAAATCTAGCAATATCACGAAAGGGGGTTCTGATATGAAGTTAAACTTTTCAACATCTAAGGGCCACTTGTTTTATGCTTTAATATTACAAGAATGCTAATATTACAGTAATAGAAAAATAACAATCACATCATTGATATAATGCAAATTCCAGTCCCTATATACATAACACACATACATAATTAGGGCATCTTTCAGAAACTTCACAGAGATACTGCAGTTTACAACATCCAACCATATGAAAGCAATTAGTCAATGGCAGATTCAGACTCGGAGTCTGCTTATTGTCTACTGAAAAAAACAGAGATTACCATAGCAACAATTTGTACAATCTATTTAATTGTTTAAATATTTTTATTTCATCTTCTGTAACTCACGTTGGTTAAGAAAACCAGAAAACAATGAACATACAGATACTTCAAGAATGTGAAAGCAAATAAAAATAGTTTAAGTGCTCACAAAAACAACAGAAGCAACAAGTACCTTACTTCAATGTTAACTATCTTAAAGGTAAACTGATTATAGTTTTTAAAGTGGAGAAATTAGATTTTTTTTAATTATTCCATTTACCACTCAGAAGTTCTTTTTGTACATGGGCAGCTATATATATTTGTTTAATAAATAAATACTCCTTATTTGCAGTGTTGCCTTTGTCAATGTTTATGAGATCATATACAGTGATAACGTTAATTAGAATAGAATTAGAATAGAATAACAGAGTTGGAAGGGACTTTGGAGGTCTTCTAGTCCAACCCCCCTGCCTAGACAGGAAACCTTACACCACTTCAGACAGATGGTTATCTAACATCTTCTTAAAAACTTCCAGTGNNNTTCTTTGTGGCAGTCCCTGAGATAGTGGAACACTGTTATCATGTCTCCCCTAGTCCTTCTTTTCGTTAAACTAGACACCTAATTGTCCATGGCTCCAATTAGAAAACGTTTAGCCATATTGTAAACCTTTCTAGCAAATGTTTAGAAAACTATGTCTAATTTCCTTTTCCAACCTCTCCCAATTTGAATATCTATAATCCTCTTTAATATGTCCTTATTTTTAAAAATAAAATGGAGGGTAATCCTTGTATAAATTATCTTCTCAACCCAGTGATATGAACCCTGTCTCCATGTTCTAATTAAAGTCACACTGTTTGTTAATGTCTGCTCAACAACAAATGAACAAAATTACACTAAACTACTGTTTATGCTGGGAAACTTAATGATTTTGGTCAGATAATTTCAGGGACTTCTGGTTCCAGTTGCTAAACATGCATACTATTTCTTGGAAATTTTAAAAATATTTATGCAGTTTTGCACATATCTGACATAGCTATTATTTAATATCCAGTCTTTCCATAGGGGGAAAAAATGGAAGTGTTCCTTTAGATTTATCAATTAACAAAGATAAATGACAATGTTATCAAATATTAACTAAGTATTAATAGCTTAATATTATCAAAAGGCACATGTATCTTCAGGGTCGATTATTCAGGGTGATCTCTAAGTAAATGTGAAGAATTTAATTTCACATATCTAATCCAAAATGTGAAAGGAAGCAAAAGGGGAAAGCTGTAACAGGTATCAATGAAAGCAGGCTGACTCTGCATAATTAGGGTTTGGAATACAGAAGCCAGTTTCATTACAATGAAATGGCTAAAAGCATGGAAAATATGCTTGATATAAGTTTTGCTTTGGATTAATATAAAAGCAGGAAGTCATACATTTATGACAATTGCAAGTTATTCACCATAGAAAGGTGCTAATGGAAGTACGAAGGATAAATTTGGTGGTGGAAAAAGTTGTGTAACGTTTGGAATGAATGCAGTTTCAAAGAGAAATTATTATTTTGGGAGGCATAAATAGATGGGTGGAAACAAGAGAAGAGTAGACAAAAGATGACAAGACCATTCGGTAAAGTAGGAAGAACTGATAATGGCTGCATTTGATTTTTTTTGGGGGGGGGGGTGTCACAGATCTGGGAGGAAAGGGAGATTAGAATGAGCATTTTTTTTCAGAATTATTCTGTACATCCCAACCATGACCTCTGTGCATTTTATTTTACTTTTGCTGTTTCTCCCATCACATTACATTTGATCATGTTGTTCTATTTTCAGACAGTTATCCCATTGACAAAGAAGCTTTAGTAGATAACCAGGTGGATAGAACCCTGATATCCTTTATGTATTGTCTGAGAATAAAATGATGAGAAGAAAGTTGTAACTGATGTAAAAATGTTGCAAGTGTAATTGGCATAACTACAGAGGTGCCAAAATATGCATGCAGTTTGTTTATGCAATAAATATACAATGTATTTATGTTTGAGGACTGCACCTTGACTGAAGATGGTACAAAGATTAAAAAGGAAAAGCTAGGAATGAATGTAAAAACTATATATCGTTATATTTTTAAGTGTAACTGGGAAGATGTTGGGACAGAATTGTGATTATATATAAAAGAAATGACTAGACTAAACTTTGGGAATTGCAATGAAATATTATACTGGGCAGATGCACTGTGTATGTACTTGATTTTCCTTTTCAACAGATCATTGTAAAATGTTTGTATAAATACAATTATACACAACTGGTTTAGGAAAATTATCATAATTAATTAAGAAAAATAATTGTATTTTTTTAGATTTAAGACAGGATGGAAAGCCTAAATTATAGAACAATATGGAGCTGAAGGTTGGTTAATGAGCAGTTGGTTAATGAGAAGGTGGGATAAAAGCAGTATATAATGGAGGTAAAAAATGTATGAGAGTAAATGGAATGCTTATCTTAAAGGTGCTTTTTCAAAAGGCAACTGTTTTTTTCCTTCAGGAAGAAGAAAATGACATTTCACTTCTCACCCAAAAAGCTTCACCAGTTGTAACTGGATGTTGGGTTTAATAACTACTACAAAAATGTTTATACAGGCCAAAGATAGCCTATGAAGTTGTGGTGCATTTGATGGAAGCAAAGATTGGCATCAATGATAGAAAATTATTGAAAATTATAGTGAATGGTGTTAGTGTAAACTAGATTAGTTAATTTTCATTTATACCTTGCCTTCATTTTCTTTTGTTTGTTATTTGTTTTTTCTATTCTGAAATTTGTATAATACTGCTTTCCCAAAAGGAAACAGTATGATGGGTATGTAGGTAACCTAAATATTCCAGGTAAAACTATTTTTAATGCATTAGTGGATGAATTTATATTATGCTACTGTGGCATCATAGATGATTTATTCACACAATAATTTATTCATAAATGTATGAAACTTACCCACACATTCTTCACGTGATGAAGACAATTCATGCCCAAGAGGACAGTTACACTGAAAGCTTCCTTCAGTATTCAAGCATTTCCCACCTCTACAAAGAAGGGGGTTACGTTCACATTCATCTATGTCTGAAAAGATTTTAAAGGACATATTAAATGCCAACATAGGGAAGCAAAAAGAAACAATTACATTCCAAGATTCTGTTTATAAAAACAATGACAACTTATCTCCTCTAAATTTTGTAATAATAATAGAATCCTTTATTTGACCAAGTATGCTTAGACACACAAGGAATTTGTCTACAGTGCAGAAGCTCTCACTGTACATGCAAAGCAACAGAATAATGATATTAATTTAATTTAATTTAATTTAATTTATTAAATTTATAGACCGCCCTTCTCCTTTGCAGGACTCAGGGCGGTTTAC
>JANHFK010002285.1:293155-311295 GCA_036250565.1 Sibynophis collaris | reverse complement strand
AAAGTCCAGTTGCCTCTTGAAAAAAAGCACCTTTGGGACAACCATGACCTGGATGACTGAGAATCTCCACAGACATTTATGATCAATATATTTGCATGTATATGTATATGTGTATCTGTGTGTGTGTGTGTGTGTGCATAATTCTAGCATGCAATTTCTGAAATTAAACCTGAACAAGTGTACAATAAATGCAAAAAATACCTGTTCTATCTCATTTGGTTAACAAAGATGTCTAAGATTCTGAGACTTGCAGATATATAGCATTTGGATGATAGCAGACTAGAAAAGGCCAATGTGTGTGAGTGATAAAAGCTGAGGATCTCTTTCACTGTCTAATTTGTAGTGTCTTATGTAGATAGATAAAAGCTTAAGGGAAATATCTTGAATACTCACCTAAACACAACCTGCCTGTTCCATCCAATGTCAGACCGCTGGGACACTCACAATGAAAAGAGCCTCTGCTGTTGATGCACCGCCCATTGGGACACACCCCAGGAAAAACTTCACACTCATTTACATCTGATATATACATAAAAGGAAGTTGACAATCTATTCTTATAGGCATACTGTATATCAGAAATATATACAAAAATAGTATCTTTCTTTTTTTATACAGCTATATTTTTGAAGTAAGAAAATGCAAGTACAAATAAGGCTACAATGCTATGTACACCTATTTTTGAGTAAGCTCTACTGAGCAGCGAAACTTTATTTTGAATATTTAAGTGTAAAATTGTACAGTCAAAATGGAACTGATTTATTTTTTAAAAATGAGAGGTGATTGTGAAGGTATCTGTTGAGATAAAGGCTAGAACATTGTTGGATTCATAGTTTTTTGTTTTCTATAGTCTGCAGCTGAAATCAAGACTCAAAATGGATTTTTCATATGACTTTTGAACTGCAAAAAGTTTAGTTACATGCACTTAGGAAATAGATCTTAATTCAAAGAATAGGTAATTAAAGTAGTTTTTAAAATGTCGGTCATTTAGAAGATTTGGTCTCCCACCGAAAAGAAAAGGTATGGACAGTTGATCAAAAGGTAAAAGCCATGGATAGGGGGTCCTTTTGACTGGTGGGTCACTTGCGGCTCTTTCTATAGCCAAGAAACTTCTGCAACAGTGACTTTTCACCTTACACCTTAATATTAGAATGTAAAAACGTTCTGCCTTTAAAGATCATTCAGAAAGTACAAACAGTATAGAAGGTAGTTGCTCATATGCTGAAAGGTGGCAGTTGCTTTAGCTGATTAACCTGTTTTGTGGGTACAGCAGAATTCTGAGGGTAATTCAAAGTGGTGGAGTATCACTATAAAGCCTTAATTCCTGGTTACTGTTGGAACCATCCCTTCTGAATAGAACAATTCTCTTCAATTCTTTAAGGGATGCTTCAGGATCTGACATTAATATGGAGAGTAGGTCCAGAGCCAAACTTTGTTGCTCCTCTATCGCTATCAAACAGCTCGCTCAAATTGACATTTATCCCACTGAACTTTCAGAAAGTGGTTGTTTAACTGAATGTTTACGGCTGCCTTAGACTAGTTTTGAAGAATATTTTCACATTTATATTTATTTAACTAGCTGGTTCAATCATTTGATTTAGTTTCTTTATTGTATGCTTTAATGTTTTTAGTACTCAAAGACTTGGGATAGAATAATATACAATTTCTTCAATAAACAAACACTTAACTAAATAAATGCATTTGATGTAATGGTATTATTGCCTAAAGTCCTTCCATTACTTCCAAAAGAAAGAGCTTTCTATCATGAAAACAATTAAGAGGGAAAATAGCTTTATTACTTCCAAATGTAAGCTGGAAGAAAACAATACTATGGACTTCCATATTGCTGACAAGAAAACTGCATGGGTGTGCTTGAATAAGCCACCATGACTTCTTTAGACATAGCCAACCATGGCTGATCTCAGAAATTAAGCAGGATTCGATTTGGTCCATAATTAAGTGGGATACAACCAAGAAATACCATAGCTCTAGGCTAGATTGGAAAGTTGGAAAATATTCCCAGAATATTTCTGTTCTATTGCCAGAAAATAACTGGAACCTGAAGAAGTTGAAATCAACTCAAAGGAACGTTCACAACAGTATTATTCTAATATAAAAGATAGTGTTCATTGGAGAACAATAAGTAGATTTCAATAACAATGTGGATCATATAAGATACTTTCATTTTATTTTGTTAGTTAAAATAATTCAAACAGTTAACAAGCTTACCTTCACAAGAAACACCTTTGACTCTTGCAAATCCTCTAGGGCATGCAGTATCTGTAAGAGAAAAGAAGAAACATTTGGAGAAATACACACACACACACACAATCACCCAAATTTAGTTTAAAACAGGATAAACCACAGTTATAAAAAGGGAAACATTTATTACCAGCTATATTAAGGAATTATATACTTAGAGAATGATTGTTGTAGTAGTAGAAAATAAGGCCAATATTACAAATCCCACTACTCTAATAACAAAATATTTCATGCTTTATCAACTAAAGATATATTAATAAATCCATGTCAGGTTTGCATGTATTTACTCATTATCCCGTTTCTCCCATTTCAAAAGAAAAACTGGAAGTATATTCAGTATTTTCCCCTAATACATACATTTTATATAACTTTACCAAAGACAGACTTTTATAAGTATGGGTGTTCATACATTCATACCTGTGCATATCCAGGTTAGGTAGGACTTCAGATTCAAAGAGAAAAAATATTTATTACATTTATAAATATATAACATAGAAATATAAAAATATCATCTAGACTATAGCACATGGCTGATATATGAACTAAAAGGCCACCATCAGTGAGCTGTTGGACATCATTACTTGAACTGCTTTGTGGATGCTTGGGATCAGGAATTTTTGGTGGCTGGGGGTTGTCTGGGGATTGTCATGTGTGTTGAGCTGGGTCTCAGGTATTATGCGAATTTTGTTGTATGGGTATACTGTATATATACATACAATGACAATAAACAATAAACAAACAATAAACAGCTGCTGTACAATCCTAGGAGGATGTGTTTGATTTATGGAATTATTTACAAATACCATTTTCCCTTTGAATGCAAAATTTTGTATACATACAAACACACACACACAAGCTGGTGTGATCATGTAAGATCATGGTCACTCATGATCTTATCACCTCACCCATATCATACATTATGTGGGCCTGAAGGCTATTCTGAAAATGCTAAATGTATAACTGCGACTGCATGGAGGCCAACTGGGACTCTTTAGTATATCCATAAACACTTGTAAAGGAGATGTTTTCTTCGCTGCAAATTGGTTCAACATACAAGTGCCTAAAGTTTGCTGACAGTCACCATATCTAATCAGATTCAGTGGAAAGAACTTGAAAGACAAAAACTTTTCAGGAATACCCATGCATGAGAAATAAGACCTGTAGCTTCACTCCTGGTACTTAAGAAGCTGCCAAAACCTCAGTTTTTTAAAAAAAGCATTTGGGACATTTTGATATTGCTGTACTACAGATAGTCCTTAACTTATGACAGGTCACTTAGCAACCATTCAAAGTTATGACAGACCCCTCCAAAAACCTTACAGACTAATTTCAAAGTTACAATGGCCGCACACTCTCCCACAGTCCTGTGGTTTTATTTGGGTCCTTGGCATCTGGATCACCTTTATAGCCATTTGCAGTGTCCTGTAATCACATGACTGCGATTTTTAAATTTATTTTTGCAGATTTCAGGTGTTTATTTCTGGTGTCCAGCAAAAAAAATCCCCATTGGGTAAAATGGATTTTTTATTCAATTAATGTTCACTACAAAAAAAATATAGTGTCCTGCCTAACAATCACAATCCTGTGATTCTGGCCTCAATTACAGTCCTAAGTCAAGGACTTACTATAAGCTGCCAAAGGTCAGAATGATTAAAGCAGCATAAATGCACTTGAAATAAAAAAATATCCACACATTAAAACTATAGGTAGTTTTCAAGTACGTCTTGTTACTTAATAACCGTTGAAAATTACAATGGATACTCCCAGGTTATTTAAGACCATTTTTTAAAATTATGATGGATACCCCTACCTCGGTCACATAATCATATTTTGGGCACTTGGTAACTAGCTTATCTTTATGGTCATTTGCAGTGTCTTGTGGTTATGTAAACATGTTTGCAGGTTTACAGCTTTTTTTTTCTATAGTTTCTAGCATTTAGTTTTGATTAACAGTAAAAAAAAATGACCATTGGATTAGGGGTCACTTAACAACTACTGCAAAAGATGTAAAAATCATCTGGTGCAGTCTCATAATCCCTTCACTTACAACCACAATGACCTACTACTATCATTCCTGGCTCAATTATGGTCATAAATCGAGGACTACTTTTATTTTAATTGAGAACTACATTACAATATTCCAAGAAGGCAACATAAAAAGTTTGCTTTAATCTACAAAGAAATCTACAAATTGGAATTATATGTTTAAAAACGTAGGTGAAATGAAAGTATTCCATTATACTCATATGTATAAATAATAAGTTTGTTCGTTTATTAAATTTATCTGTGCTACCTATCATATCAGATATGACTTTGGAGAGCCTAAAAACATTAAAACTAGTATAGATTAAAGTAATAAAACAAAATAACAATAATAATAAATAATTTTAACACAAAATAAACTCTGTGTTGTATACATGTTCCACAGAAGCTGAAGTCTAGTTTCACACACAAATATGTATGTATGTACCCTATTTTCCCCAAAATAAGACATCCCCTGATAATAAGGCCAATCAGGCTTTTGAGCGCATGGCAATAAGGCAACTTATTTCAGAGTTCAAAAAAATATAAGACAGGGTCTTATTTTTGGCGAAACGTGGTATGTATGTATGTGATATAGAAAACATTATGAAGTAGAAATCATACCAAATTCACACCGCTCGCAAGGGCTGCCCCAAGCAGCTCCCAGAGTAGCACAGCATTCTGATTTCAGAGTAGCTCCATTAAGGTTCACTTCACAGCGATTATCTTGGATGTTCAACCAGCATGTTCCTTTCAGACTATCTACAGTAAATTAAAACACAATAAAGCCTTCCTAATTCTTCTGTGGTAAAGCATATTCATTACAAATAAACACAAAATAACTACTGATCTTGTAGAAATTTACTGCTAGAGCCTTTCAAACTGGCTTGTCAAATTTTGCTGCGATAGTACTGCTGTAAATGAGGCGATGATTAAAATACCAAAAACATTTGGCAAAATACATCTAGCAATTTTGTCTTTTGAAAGCCCTTTTCTTTATACTTACTTTCTTTTCTTTTTCAGAATAATTACAAAAACATCTCCTTCTCTCCCAAATAGGACACAGAATATATATTACAATGGGAGAATATAAAAAATACATTTATGCCTTTGACACCAGGGCAAGGTCTTGAACTTTTACTTTTTTATTTTCAATAATATTAAATTAATGTTTGTTCATTATGTATTATATTAACACCTTAATATAATTATGAGAGATCAAATACAGAATACAGAAAGCTGGAAAGGACCTTGGAGATTTTATAATCCAACCTCCTATCCAAGCAGAAGACCTATACCATTCTGGACAAATGTCTTCCAATCTCTTCTTAAAAACCTCCACAGTTGGTGCAGTCACAACTTCTGGAGGCTTGTCATTCCACAGATCAATTATTCTCACAGTCAGAAAATTTCCACCTTTGTTGTATATTGGATCAAATGGAATGAAGCAAAGAGGTTTTTTTACTCTCTCGCTAAAGGCCTCGGTTTTTATAATTCTTCTAAAGAACAGATTTGGATGGCCTAACATTCTTCTGTTGTTTAGAAGAGCCATGAAAACCAGGATCCTTACTCAGACCTTTGGCATGGGACAGCACAACCCCTTGCTTCATTCTATCCAGCTGTTCTTCATGCCATTTTAAAAATATTATTTATTCCCATTAATTGGTTCTTCTTATAATTTCTAGCTTTCAATTATTGTGAACCACCCAAATGGCACAGTTCATGAGGAGACCTTATCAGTAAATTAGAAAAAGTCTAATTAAAAATAATTCTATTAACAGCAAACAATTAGGATTTTTAAAATTAGGATTTTTCTAAATGTAATAAATGTATCAACTGTGAATTACAGCTTATTTTTCTTTGGGGTACATTTAAGATTCACTAAATACAAGAGGAATTCTTTTTGTAACATTATATTCTGAAACTTTTTTTCAGAAGTTTGATAGCATTTCCTTGATGAAAAATGAATTTTAATTAGAATGTCACCAGGTAAGGTATTGTATGGAGTTCAGCTCTATCAGTTCAGCTCTATTTCTTGGATATTACCATATACTCTTGGATATTACCATATACTCTTCTTTTCTCTTTTAAAGACTATTGTGTAAACACAAATTAAAGAATTCATATTTTTTTAAAAAAGAAACCATTAGACTCACCAATACAAATGAAGCCCGTAGAGTCTAGTTTACTGCCAGATAAACATTCACAGATGAAAGACCCAAGATTGTTCCTGCAAGCACCATTGACACAAGGACTGCTTTCACATTCGTTTATATCTATAATCCAGAAGGAAACAGGTCAGATTTACTGTATGTTTCTGGAAAATATTATAATGTATGAATCTTGCCATGAACAAAATTATGCCAGAATGTCTGGAAAATTCACTGATCTAAGAAAAGAGTTAAATGTCTATAATGCAGAAAATGTATGGCAGGCAGATAACAGTGCCTGCATAATTTTGAAAGTGATAATTAATTGGTTACCTCAAATAACCTAGAAATATATAAGAATTTCAACTGAAGCAGTTTTCCAGAATAACTGCCTTGTGAGAAATCAAGAATACCTTTTAATGGAAGCAGCATGTTCTGTGCAACAATATGTCCAAAAATTGGTTTTTTTCCCCATTTATGGCTCATAAAGCCTTAAGATATTTTTTAAAACTATAGAAACTAAATGTAATTGTGTTGTGACTCCACTGACTCAGCCAGAGTTTGGAAAATAATACTGTATAAGAAGGTAAGGGGTGTGTGTGATTGCAATGATCTCTATTTTCTTTTTCACATTCTTCTCCATTTTTTCCACAATTGTTTTTAAATAGTTCAATGTAAAGACATAGCATTTGACAGTTGATATTAATTGCAGTAAGAGAGAACTAAGGGGAATTTTTAGTGACTTTAAGGACATTGTGTAAATGGTATATGAAAAAGACCTTGAGAAATAGGGCGAAAAGATACAGCCTAGAGAACAATCTGATAAGAAAGGGTATAGGCCACAGCTGCATAAAGGGTGGAAAAAGAGGCTCAGACATCCTCCCTAACTTTACAGGCTTCAAAAGAAACAGTGGAGATTGATACATTCAGACTTGTAAGATTCTGTTAATTAGGATTACAATATAATAGTAGTTCATCTGTCTGTTTCACATCTGGTATACCTAAAAAGGTTAACACACAGTTATATGATTTTATTGGTAAGAATACCTGTACCCCTTTTCTAATATGTTGTTCTGACTTCTAGACCGAACATGTCTATAATAGTCTACATAATTAAATGGTACAATGGACAACCTTCAGACATTCAAATTGTGGACAACCTGTAATGGTATGTGAGAATGTGTTTGATGAATGAAGGAAGGAGATGTTGTCTAATGAATAATCAGACAAGACAAGGAAGAGTCCTCAATGGCTTAATGGACAGAGGAAGAAACCTACAAAGGACTTCCCGTTGCTTTTAATTGCCTGATCAGTTAGGGCAGATCCCGTCCCATTTTATCTTGAGGTGTGAAATTCTAGACTATGTGGGAAGGAGAATTTCTGAGTTTAAAATATTGAAACAACCATTTTGAGTTCAGAATATTTTGATAAACCTTAACTGACAATGAAAATGGAATGCAATGAATTTATTATTTAATGTACCAGACATTAACACATCTGCCTATCTACCCATCCCTAAACTCTAACAGCAATTCAATCTGGAAAAGAAATTAACTTGGACAAGCTGCTGAAAAGTCTGTCTTATTTAAGCTAAACAAATCTGAGTTCCTATAAAGACTGTATATCAATAAAAATGCTGGCAAATTTCTCAAGAGGGTAGGTGGAAATGGGGAATCAATATTGATGTCCTGTAATCATATCTAATGATTAGAAAGTGTGTCTTGTTGCTTTGACCAGGTAGCCTTTTTTTTGGGTACCAAATGAATAGAGGTTTTTTTCAGTCTTTTCCTTCTCACTTCTGCTAACTTTACACATGTTTAGTGTTTAGAAACTCTCATAAATTTAAGAGATTGCCAGGGGCGTGGAGAAAACTTGCCCTTTTAAAATGTGTCGACTGTTTAAGTGAACTATAAATGTCTGTGTTATTCTAACTTTATATTTCTAGAAGTATTATTAATTATAATAAACCAACCAAGTCCAAGTGGCTGGCGGTGTTAGAACCAACAAGATCTAGGAATATTGCATGTTTAGCATTTTCCCATTCAAGGGTGATCAGACAAGACTTTTGCACAGTTTCATCTGTTGCGCCGGTTATACCCTAGATTGTGGTGGGTCTTCCAGACACTCGTGCCCTGGTCATCTTACAGCTCAATTACTGCAATACGCTCTAATGAGGCTGCCCTTGAAGACCACTTGAAAGCTTCAACTGGTCCAGAATGCAGTGGCACAGAAGAGATGGAAATGTCTCTGTATGCCCATGTAACACCTCTGTTTTGCAAGTTGCATTGGTTGCCACTTTGCTTCTAGGTGCCATTAGAGATGCTGGTTGATATTTTCAAAGGCTTACATAGTATAGAGCCTGGTTACTTGAGGGACCTCTGTGTCACATAATATCTGCCTGCTTGATTCAAGGGTTGGCACAGGTTCCTTCCGTTAAACAATGCCATCTATTGGGTGCTGGAAACACACCTTCTTATAATAGCTTCTGCCTTCTGGAATGAGATTCCTCTAAAATTCAAGTAATCCCACCCTACTGGAATTTTGAAAGGGCCTGAAGACCTGGCTTTAGATATGTTATATTGGCCATCTTTATACTCTTTTTGATTTCCGAAGTTTCTTGTTTTAAAGTTAACTATTTCTAAAGCCAGAAATGCTGGGAGTTTGGTAGCATATAAATTTGATAAATTATGGTTCGTCACACAATTGGCCAAATATTTAGACTGGATTTGAGTACCCATATTGATGAAGGCAATATACTGACATTTGTAAACACTATGATATTTAAGAGCTATTGCTATTTGCCATTTTTATTCATGTATTGAGTCTTTCTCAAGGACCCGGAATAGGCAGATGTTGATGTCTGATGGTTAGAGGTATCACTGCAGGATGTAAACTGTTCCAAGTAGAGCTGCTGCTGCTACTACTACTACTACTAGTACTAGTACTATTTACTAAGTGTAATTGTATGTAAACCCTTTTAAGACAAGTCCTATTCTTATAGGGTTTGGAGTGGACTATAGTGTTACATTTTGCAATACTCGATTTTCTTTGTTTTAATGCGCCCTTGAGTACTTTATATATTTCCTACAGCAGTCTTAAGAACTAAATAACATTATTTAAAATTAAAAAAATTATGACAACTTTCATTTGTTTCTCATAAATTTAACCTCAGATTATTCAATATTTTAATACTCTTATAGGAGTTTGCAATCATCTGGATTTAACTTTGCTTAGAACAGGTTTTAGGGAGTTTTTTAATCTAACTGTTAAAGAAAAAAAGATTATAAAGATTATAAACAACCTTTTTTCCATTGTAATTTCTACATTAAAAATTTAGTTTATCTGAATTTTCTCATTCTATAAAAGTAACGTGTTATTTTTTTCTTCTTGAAAGTCAAAGCCAACATCTGAAATGTTCCTTGTGATTACATTACAATTTATGTATTGTTGTTTGTGTTCTGGATTCATGTATAACAGCATGAACATGTTTATAGCTACAGCTGTTCTTTGAAGCTAAATATCAAGATAAACAGATACAGTTAGCATCTCTTTGTTGTACTATTTCAGCCTTCATTTTTTAATAAATTCTCCATAGTACTAAAATATTAAAACTCATACGCAACCATCTGAACTCCCAACAAAGGACAACTTCAAATATTCTGCAAACTGATTTCCCTTAGTTCTTCCTCCTTATTGTCTTCTACATGCACCAAATCTACCCTGGAAGTTTTCCCCAACTCTCTGAATCAGATTTGGGGGTCTATAAAGAGAAAATTATCCATCTGCTAGACAGCTTTTAAAACATGACATGCATTACAATACTAAACATGTTTATTTAATGCAAGCCTCCCATGGTTCAACAGAATCTACTTCCAATTGAACAGAATTGTGTTACATAAAATAACCCTTGTTACAATGTTATTTCTTGTATCAATATATTTTTTCACAGATATATTTATATATCCCGATTATACAACAGAAATGTGATTTTTTTTTTTAAATACAAGGTTTTCAAAAATTATGTTGACTATGATGGAAACTGGTTGTTTAGGGTGAACCAAAATGTAGATATGTAGAAGGAGTATATGTTAACCATAAGGTATGTGAAAATCAGGAGTGAAGTTTTCACTAAACTTTTGGGAAGGCTTTGAGAAGTGCTGCTTCATTGGGACATTGATAAAATTAAAGTGTCCCTGGAACACGAAGCGAAGTGTGAATTCTATTGGCTACAATATGTCCCTGCTAAATAGATTGCTCTTTATTAACAAAAAAGTAGATTGTAATAGGGCATTTTCAATTTGTTGTAACATGGTATGTAACAGTGATGGCGAACCTTTTCGGTACCGAGTGCTCAAACTGCGTGCATGTGTGTATGCACCAGTGCCCCAGAAACTCAAAGAACAGCTGGCCAGTACACATGCATGCACCGGCTATCTGGTCTTCTGGTTTCTGGAGCACACATGCGCACAGGCCAGATGGTCTTTGCACATGCCATAAACCCAAAGACTAGGTGGCCGGTGACCATGCGCATGCCGGCCAACTGGTCTTCAGGTTTCCAGGACTCCGGCACACACTGGAAACCAGAAGAGCAACTGGCGACAGAAGACCACCTGTGTACGTGTGCCCACAGAGAGGGCTCCCCATGTTCGCCATCACAGAAATATAAGATTATGATTCCTCTGGCTATCATAAAGTTATTTCAGAACAAGAAATCATGTTCTTTACAAATATGGAAATCTTATAAGAGGACATGAGTTCCTGTTTGGTTGTACAAAGTACTATTCAACTTTTACCTGTGCAACAAAATTGCTATACCACCATTTCACCGAGTTTACCACTTCAAATTTTGCTGGTTTTCTGCACATTTATCTGCATGCACAGAACACATTTCTTCTGAAACTGGACATGGGCAAAGTGAAGGCAATCGCCTCATCATTATCAACCAGAGATGGTTGATAAAAGTACTCTGACAACCAGAGTACTTTTACATAGCAATATACTATCATAGTAGACCAGTTAATCAACTGGAATTGAAGCAGCACCTTTCAAAATTATTGCTATGCATATGTATAATTCAGATCACATTTTGCTTTGCATGCAGATTTTACATGTTGTAAAAGCTCAGCAGATGTTAATGTTAGATAATAATTTAGAAAGTTATTGAGATCAGGCTATTTGTAGTACATGATAATATTTTTCAAAAGACTATAGCCCAAAATTCAAACCCAGTAATGTAGTTCTTATTTAATAACATAAACAAACTTCCAGAATATTTAAGCAAATATTCTATACACCACCATCACAAACAGCATTTAAAGAAATAGTTAGTCTGTAAAATATCTGCCCTTAACCAGTAAAAAACTGATGCAACTTTATAGTTAGTTCCCAAATTAGCTCCAGATATGCCCTACTTGTCCAGAAAAGTTTATTAGAATTTAGTGAACCAGACTCTAAGATTTGTCTATTTTAATGTCTCAAAAATTTAAAAAATAGCTTACAATTAATTGTAAGAATGAACAGTTTGGCACTATACAGTTTTTAAAAAGAAGAAGTCCTACTGTAATCAAGTACTTTACCTCTACTAATATCGTCGATTTAAATCAATGAGAGAATTGATTAAACAACAATCCCTACAGTATTTTTTTATTAAAAATTATTACCTTCGCATGTGTCAGTTTCACTGCTGAATATATATCCTTTTGGGCACACACAGCTGTAACTTCCAGGTGTATTTCGACAAAGGCCATTGTCACATAATAATCGATTCACAAAACATTCATCAATGTCTAGAAAAGAAATGAATAGTTCAAATTAGTTTATATGCTAGAGAATGTGTTCTTCTATGAGCAAGCTATACCTACATCTAATTTTCACATTACTAATTTTTTTAATAATAGACTGTCTCACTTTAGAATATAATTGTGAAAACAAAAGTATATCTTTTAATCTAATTAGTAATGAAGTGCAAAGTTAGGGTTATTATTTGTATTATACAGTACATATTAACCAAACTAGCTTTTATTGCAGTAGCTATTATATAAATACAGAAACTAAACTATTTTTCATGAATAGGGTTCATGACTTAAAAATGTAAAAAATATGACTCAACCATAAGCTTTCCACTAAATATAGTTGACAAATAGTATGTTTAATATATTATGCAAATTAAAGGAATTCTGTTTCTAGAACTAGAAATTTACTGAAGAATAATAAAATTTCTTATGCAGTTTCCTTTTCTATATCCTGTGCTGGTATAGTGGCATAGAAATATGGAGATCCTGCCTGCATATAACTACAACAGATTTTGGTTGATATATATCTCAATCTATTTAAATAAATAGACAGAAAAATAATTATTAAATATAACCTGGATCCCTTCCTCAAATATTGAACTTTACTACGGTTTGATTTTTCTCCCAATCTGTTATAATATAGCATTACAATTCAATATATATAGGACAGCCTGAAGGCCCTTTTGTATAAAAGATTCTGAGTAGAGAGAAAGGAAAGATCTAGCCAGTAACCAATAAGAGGAATAAGCTTATAAAAATTATAAATTTTCCATTTTTCCTGATCCATTTCTGAATCACATTTCCTGCTGCATCTCCTGCTTTTCATAAATGTTATAGATAAAAGATCTTCAAAGGAAATAAATCTTTTGTTCCCATTCTAAACATAGGATTACTAGTTTGCATTTGTGCCATATTTTCACATGATAATGTGATATGTAAGTAGTTCTTCAGTCCATATAGAAAAGAATATCTGAAGTCAAATAATTATTTCCCAATAGCATTGCCCTCAACAATTATAGTAAAGTGAAACTTCTGCCTAGCTATGTACCTGAAAAAAATTAAAGTCAAATATAATTGGTATAAACATAAACAAAAAATGTAGATAACAAAGATTATATAAGGCATGATGGTCATTTCCACTGCGCAGCTTAAGAAAGTAGTACCTATACTGTGTAACAGTGAGATAGGATAACAATATAGGAAGATGCAGGAGTCACATGAGTCACATTAGGGACAATAACGAAGCATCAATTCATACTGCATAGAAAACTATTTCTGATTTTTACAAAGAACACCTCATGGATAGAAAATATAAAATGAATGACAATATATTGTTGGATGATCAGCTTCTCAGGTTGGATGGTACTCAATATACTATTGAAAGAGAGCTGATGATTTTTCAGAGAACTAAAGATCTGGCTAAATGAAAGCCTTCAAGGTATCTAGTTGCCATACAACAGACACAAAAGTTGAAAGAGACTTTAAAATTTGGAGAAAGAAACATCAATAATCAATGTTATGTTCATGACGCTAACTTGATAGCCAAAATGCAAAGAATCAGATCTCTAGTAATAAAAGAAAGGAACACAGTGAAAAGATGGAACTAAAATTAAACATAAAGATGACAATGGATACAACAATATGCTGTAGAGCTGACAAGGTAGATACCAAAGGGAATGATAGCTTCTGTGTTTTAGGATCAACTATCCACAATAAAGTAACAAATAGTCAAGACTAGAACCTAGTAGAGGAGCCACCAAGGCCTTGGAAAATAAATTCAAATGCTGTGCTGCGTCTTCCTTTACAGAATTCAGAATAATGCAAGCAATGGTATCTCTTATAACACTTTGTGTACACGAAAGTTGGACTGTAAAGAAACAGGATTGGAAAATTTCTAAAACTTTTCAGTTTTAGTGTTGGAAAAGACTTCTGAGAATACAAGCCAAGAAAACAAACAAGTAGATCATCCCAAAAAATCAACCCAGAATTCTCACTCAAGATATAAACAATCAGTTTCAAACTACTGTATTACATTTCAGACACATTGTGTGAGGACCTCTCCCTCTGAAAACATCAGGGAGAAAGATGACCTCGGTTACTGTGGCAATGGATTAGAATTGAAAGACTTAAGGGACCAGGCTAGGGACAGATTGTCATGAAGATAACAACAGATTGTGATGGAGAAAAACTATATAAGGGCTTAAGTGGTGATACCAATTTGATGGCACTTAATCAAAAATAACAATGATTTTCTTAATGCTTTATTTTTTTATTAGCCTCTAAAATGCTAACAATGGATTGACAAGATGTTAACTATGATTTTAGAAAACGATCTCATATTTTATGTATAGGAAATGTATTTATAATGTAAAAATCCAATAAATAGTTAAAGTAGCAACATATTTCATAATTCTCACAAAATGGCAATGTTTAATAAAATAAATAAAATGAATTACACAAGAAAATGATTCTCTATAATATTGGAAGGTAGAATTTATATGGTTAAATATATTATATGCAGTTAAAAATTGGTCATAACTTTTATATGATACATAGTCAATAACTTATTGATAGTAAGTGAGGACATCGTAGAGGTGACTATTCTTTCTGTGTATCAAAACCTTAAGGCATTGGAACAGTTTCAGAATGAATATTGTTCATATAACATACCAACACAATTTTGTCCTGAAACATCTGATTCATATCCACTATTGCAGTTACAACGATAGCTGCCACGTAAGTTTTCACAAACCCCGTTAGAGCAAATATCGGGATCTAAAGCACATTCATTTATATCTGCAATAATAATATAATCTGTCAGAGTATATTCTGCAGTACATTTTATTAAATAGTAAGGATATATTATTCATGAACGTCAGCACAGGTTTATATTCAATATGAACATTAACAGATAAAATAAAAAAATCTTGGTTAGAAATCTAGAGACATATACATTGTTATTTAATAAAATGTACTGCAGAATATACTCTGACAGATTATACCTTGACTTATCACCAGTCGCTTAGTGACCATTCAAAGTTACGATGGATCCCAAAAAGGTACTTATGACCCGGATTCAAAGTTCTGACAGCCACACCCACCTGTGGTCATTTGACCACATTTTGGGCACTCAGCCACTGGATCACATTTAAAGCTTATTGTAGCATTTTACAACATATTTTGCTGGAAACTAGCATTTACTTTCAGTTTCCAACAAAAGTGTCCATTGCTCAAAATAGATTTGTGTAATGACCACAGAATTTACCACAAAAAAGTAAAAAAAAAATCAGGTGCAGGCATGTCATGATCCACTTAATGACCAGCACAATTTATGACTATAATTGGGAGCTCAATTATAATTGTAAGTCAAAGACTAGAAGTTATTTAATGTTATTTTCTGTATATGCATATCTTACCTCTTCCATCCACAGTAATTCCTACTCCTCCACTACAAAGGCCATGGAACTCAGCTTCCCACGAGAAAATAAAAATAGTAAAACACAATATAATTAGCAACAATATTAAGTTTTAATATTTTAAAGTATTTTAATGAATGTAATTAAATTCCTTGAAAATTCTGCTCTTGTTTATACACACTTCAACATAATTAATTTCATTCTCTTATAAATAAAATAACTTCAGAAACACTTCCTAAAACAATATCAACATAATTTGGTTTAATATTACTATAGTAACTATACTATATTTACTATCTCTAAATAAGATAAATGTAATCAAAAATACACACATTACTTAGATGGAAACAAACCTTCTATTACAATCATTAGATTTTATCTTCATTTACAGTACAGAATACTATCTTGTTCATCTTCACAATATTATTGTGTGCCACCCGCCTTCACAGATTCCAAAATTCCTGGATAATAGGGCAGTATCTCAACTAACAATTTACCATTGGCAAAGTTGGTAAAATATGCTTTTCTGGAATAAAAACAAGTTGCAAAATATCCTCTATTTTTATATTTATTTGCATGTGACACAATATGAGCAAATAAGCTTTTTGGAACAGAATCCAGCTCAATATTTAGATCCAATTAAATTCAGTGTTTGGGTTAATTTATTATGAATGTCCTGTGTATATACACTTTGCTTTATATTCTTATTTTGTGTTATACAGTATTTTTTTATTATTTACTAAAATTGAATTCAATCCATTGTGAATTTTTTATGCAAAGCATGATTTTTTTGTATATAAGAAGAGTGTAATGCTCTCAGTAATATAAACCTTAAAGGGGTACAGGGATCTATATTATCATCTGTGGTTTAAAGACAAATGTTTCCTAAGAAAACATACATAAGTATTAAAACTCCCACTGAAAAACAAAAAGATATACTTTTATCTGAAATTGATCTGAAACACCATTAAAAGCCCAGCAGAAAAAAATGTATTAGATTAGTGATGGCAAACCTTTTAAACACCGAGTGCCCAAACTGCGTGCGCATGCCCAAACTGAAAGGTGCGTGTGCACATGCGTGAACGCACATATGTGCAAAGACATGGATGCTTGGACATGCACACATACGCAGCAGACATGAAGACCAGCTGGCTAGAGAAAGCCGGGACATCCCAACACTGGCAGCACATGAGCTTCTGTTTCGCCGTTTGTAGGGAAGCAGAAGCTCACGAAAGAAATGTCCCAGAGATCTGACCTGGGGTGACAGCGCGCGTGACAGCAGAGAGGGCTCTGCATGCCACCTCTGGCATGTGTGCCATAGATTCGCTATCACGGTCCTAGACATATGATATAGTATTTTGGGAAATTGAAAAAGAAGGCTTTCCCTCTGTTGGTTTGCAGTGCTACCAAAAATGGTGTAGGTTCTTCATAATAAAAAAAGCCTGCTTTTAAAAAACAATGGACAAGATTTATAATCCATCATTTGTTTACAATGTATTATTCATACCAGTTATGTAGTCCAAAATTACCGTATATCCCATTACCTGAATTCTT
The DNA here is from genome assembly GCA_036250565.1 of Sibynophis collaris. Lineage (NCBI taxonomy): Eukaryota > Metazoa > Chordata > Lepidosauria > Squamata > Sibynophiidae > Sibynophis > Sibynophis collaris. The sequence continues at coordinate 294,101 of JANHFK010002285.1, read as the reverse complement.
GGCAGGACATGGGTGGCATGGTTCACCAAAGCCATAATCTAAATTGGCACAGCAACATTCAGATTTTGTCACTGCTCCAGGAAAAGGGCGTATACATGCCCCCTTTTTGATTCCACCATAGCATGTGCTTCGCATATGAGTATCTAAGAAAAATGTGAAAACAATATATAAATTCTTACTCTATAATGATATAAATAAGCATTCTCAATTAAAAAATGAATCTAATTTTTACACCTGAAATTTATGATTCATATGGAATCCAAGAATTTAGATAAAATTCAATACTAGTCAAATATTAACATCCAGTTGTAGTTTATGTAATTACTGTTTTTAAGCAATTATTCTATCTATCTTACAAGTTATTTCTTAAGTAGCATATTAAAGTTAATCAGTTAATTTCTTGGAGAAAAATATGCTATTTCAGATATTAATGAATCTATGTTCTACTATCTGTAACATTACTTTTTAAAAAAAATCTAAGACATATTTGTTGCAACAGGTGATAATATTGAACTGAGTCTGACTAATTAAGATGAAGATAAGCAGGGTTGGATCCAATTAGCACTTGGATGGAAAATCACTAGTAAATCTCATGACTATAGGTTAGACTTAAAATGTTTTCTTAAAGTGGAAAAAAATACTAACCTACACAAACTCGACCATCAACTCCAACAGCTAGTCCAGATGGACAATCACAACGAAATGATCCTTCTGTATTAATGCAGTGGCCATTCATGCAAATACCTGGAGTCTTGCATTCATCAATATCTATTAGTAAAGTAAATTGTACATATAATTTAATACTCCCTATGTGAATGCCAATAGATCGTATTGTTTAAAAATAATCAAGAATCCTATTAAGTAGATTGCTTGATAAACAATTAATATGACTTTATCAGTCAATGAATATTTCCTATCATTAAAAAAAAATTGGTATGACACATTC
>JANHFK010002285.1:256745-267890 GCA_036250565.1 Sibynophis collaris | reverse complement strand
TCTTTCTTTCTTTTCCTTTCTTTCTTTTTTTCTTTCCTCTCTTTCTCTCTCTCCCCCCTCTATCTATTTCCTTTTCTCTCACACACTTTCTTTCTCTCTTTCTTTCTTTTCTTTAATTCTTTTCTTTCTTTCTTTCTCTCACTCTCTCCCTTTCCTCTTTTCTCTCACTCTATTTCTTTTCTTTCTCTTTTTTCCTTTTTTACTTTCTTCTTTCTTTTCTTTCTTTTTTTCTTGCCTTTCTTTCTTTCTCTCCCCCTCTTATTCCTCTTTTCTCTCACTCTATTTCTTTTCTTTCTCTCTCTCTCTTTTCTTTCTCTCTTTCTTCCCTCTTTCTTTCTTCCATTCCCTCATTCTGTCCTTCCCTGTTCCCCTTTCCATTTGGACAGATGGGGGGGGGGAGGTGAATCAGAATTTGGAAGAGAGCATTCAATGCCATGTGTCTTTCATTAGGGAACCAGTTCAGAGACACAATAAGAAAAGGAAGGCAAGAATCCAGTTGATGAAATCTGGATGCCAGTAAATCTTCCTTCTTGCACCCATAAATCCTTGCCGAATGGGCCCTTCGTCTTCCTTTGTCTTGGCACCTGACAGAGTTCTTCCACCATGAACCTCCGTGGCCTCGTCCCGTTTCAGGTTCATCTCCGTCAACATCCTGAATCAGAAGACCCGGCCGGGACCTCCCATTCCCACAGCTCGCTGTCAATAGGGAGCCACTCAGAGGCAAGTCGGAAGGTCCTCCTTAGGCGTTTCTGGGACAATCCAGAAGGGGGCAGAACCTGAAGGGAGAGATGTGTCAGGAGAGGGAGCCAGTTCCCACACAAGGACCTTCTTGTTTACCCCTGATTAAAAACACACAAGTTGGATGCAGTAGCTCCGCGCCTTGGAGAGCCTTCCCTGACGGGGCTTCTGGTGGGAAAGAATGGTTTGGCCTGGGCCTGGCGAAAATTCAGAGGTCCAGGAAATGAGGTTCCACAGAAGAATGTTCTGGAGCTCCCTCGCCAGCCCAAGGGAGGGGCCGGAGACCAAGCCTGGCTGGGAAGGACTTCTCTCGTAAGACAGGAGCTTGGAGGGGCGGGCTGCTTGCTCAAAGAGAGCTAGACCGAAGGCAAACCAGCCGGGTAATGCTGTGGTGAAGGCCCTGTGGGAATGCCGCTGACAAACAAGGCAGGCCCAGAAGAACGCCAGGCTCTGCTTCCAAACTTCCATTTGAAGTGTTCCTCCAGAAGGAACGTCTTGCCGGAACACTTGAAGAAAGCTGTGGGGTCTTCTCTGGGTGTAGGGCCTCATGGGTTGCTAGAAGGCACATCTCAACTGTGTTGTAGAAGCTGTTTGATCAACCTTGAGACCAACGTGAGACCTACCGGAGACCCAGTGCAACATGAAGTCAATTCCATCGGTCCCCTAGCACAGGGATCACCTCAGACAAAGCTGGCTGAGGAATTCCGGGAGTTGAGGTCCACAAGTCTTAAAGTTGCCAAGGTTGGAGACCCCTGCGTCTAACAAACATCAGTATCCAGGGGAGTCAAGATTTCCACCTGTGGTTTTGCCCAGTGACCTCTGATTAATGGCAACCGTGTGTTTCTTCACTTCCTGTATCCTCATTGTCTCAGTGTTGGCCAAGGAGCCAAGTTCTTCTGCTACCTTGCCATGGAGTCTGGGTCCTAACCTCAGTTGTTGCCCTTTGACCCTCACAAAAATCTCAAGAAGGCTTGAGATGGATCGAGATTTGCAATCTTCAGATGATTATATTGTTGTTTCTTTTCCAATAAATTATTTCTAATCTTTCACTTTATTGGCTTACCACTCCTTCCTTCTTTTCTTTTTTCTCCTTTCCTCCTTTCCTTCTTTTTCTTTTTCCTTCCTTCCTACCTACCTACCTACCTACCAACTACCTTAACAGAACAACAGAGTTGGAAGGGGCCTTGGAGGTCGTCTAGTCCAACCCCCTGCTCAAGCAGGAGACTCTATACCATTCCAGGCAAATGGTTGTCCAATCTCCTCGAAAACCTCTAATTTTGGAGGACTCACAATTTCTAGTGGCAAGCCATTCCACTGATTAATATTTCTCACTCTCATGAAATTTCTCCTTAGTTCTAGGTTGTTTCTCTGCTTGATTACTTTCCATCTGTTGCTTCTTCTCCTGCCTTCAGGAGCTTTGGAGAAAACAGGTGGACCTCTCTTCTTTGGGGCAGCCCCTCAAATATTGGAAGACTACTTTCATGTTGCCCCTAGTCCTCCTTTTTCATTAAACTGGCCATACCCGATTCCTGTGACGGTCCTTCATAGGTTTTAGCCTCCAGTCCTCTGGTCATCTTTGCTGTTCTTTTCTTGCCAGGATCACAACATCTTTTTTATAACGTGGTGATGCGATATTCCAATTGTGGTTTTACCAAGGCCTGCCTGCCTTCCTTCCTCCTCTCATCCTTCCTCCTTCCCTCCTTCCCTCTTTCAGCTGAGCTCAGATGGATCAAGATCCTAGTCCGGGAGTAATTCAATTGGCCTCCATTGCTTTGACTGGGGTGATCTGGGATCCCCCAAAAGACGAGCTTCCCTGGTTGGTCCCACATGCAAAACAGTGAAAAGCACAGCCAGGAACTGGATGGGAAATCAAAGGAATGAACGAGTCATCTGAATGATTTACAATATAGGATGAGGAAGAGGCCATGTGTTGAAGGGAAGCCATTGGGCTGTGTAGCCATTGAAACGAATGTGGGTGTTTGGGGTTTGCAGCTAATGGCCCGTAGAGGACAGCAAGCTGACCAGCCTGGAAGTGAAGATCTGGGCCAGGAAAGTTCAGTGGGAAGTCAACGCATTTTTGTCAATGGAAAGGATGTCAAAGAAAGAGTGACAGGCAATATTTATCGCGTTGAGTTATCCCACATGGACTGTCTGACAGCAAGTTGTCCCGTGGTGAATTGGCCATGGCAAGAGGACCACACTGGGTTGGCCATGGCAAGGTGGCCATGGTGAGATGGCCAAGACAAGTAAGCCCCGGTGAATTGTCCCATTCAGGCTCTCTGCTGGTTTTCTTGCAGATGTTTTATGCTGAGGATGTGACCTAGTTTGGTAATTGTTCTGTCCGATGGTTGGCCAATCTCTTCTTAAAAGCCTCCATTGTTGGAGCACCCACAACTTCTGGTGGCAAGCAGTTCCACTGATTAATTGTTCTCCCTGTTAGGAAGTTTCTCCTTAATTCCAGGTTGCTTCTCTCCTTGATGAGTTTCCATCCGTTGCTTCTCGTTCTGCCTTCAGGTGCTTTGGAGAATAGCTTGACCCCCTCTTCTTTGGGGCAGCCCCTCAAATGTTGGAAGAAAGTGGAATTCTGGGAGTTGAAGTCCAGTTAAAGTGGTGAAGATTGGAAGACCCCCCCTGATCCAGACCATCCCCACCATTTGGTCCAAGGTCCTTCTGGGGCACCTTTCACAGCCCATTTCTTTTGTGTCTCCAGAAATGAATATTAAGACAGCTGGATGAAGTCTCTAACTTGAACCAGGCAACTTGTGGCTTACCAAATACTGATCCAATTTTATTTTAAAACAAAGACGTTGTGTGGGAATCTTCCCCCTTGGAAAGCTCTATCAGTTGGAATGACAGAGACACCGTCCTCCGAAACAGACCCGTTTAGTCAGAAATGCATTGGGTCATAGAAAAAGACATATCTTTTTTTCCAACAACAGATGGAATTTCCCCTTTAAAACGAAAAAAAGAAGAAGTTGCTATTGCTTTCCATCTGAGTTTCCCATCTGTTTTGAGGCCACGTCATTCCCTTTAGTTGCTGATACAAATCCATTCCATCTTGTTCCTGCACCGCATTCATCAAATCTTCCTATAAAATTACACTTAAACACGTATCGAAAAATGTATTTTCTTACCAAAAAACCCAACAACTCGGTTTGGGGACATGTGTTCACTTGAAGTGCAGCCTGGCCTGTCTTTTGTGAAGCTGGGATGACGGGGAAGAGAGCAAACTCTAACCAAGAGCCCACTTTCGATCCTAAAATTTATGTTTCGCTTTGCGTCAACACAAATCGGATTTTTCCAGGGTCTCAAACTCAGCGTTCGTACTCAGGAGGTTTCCACTGTCTTCCAACTTCTGGGCGTCATTATTTATTTGTTTTTCCCCCCCAACCAATTGCAAAAGAGACCTGGTGCAGCTGAATGTGTCCCTGTGAGACAATCACACGTGGCAATCACACAACTTGTTTTCAGGGGAAGAAACGCCGTCAGGAAGTGCAAAAAAAAGAAGAAGAAAGGATTAAAAATAGAATGCTGGGATAAGAAAAGAAGGAAAGTGAAACCCAGAGGCAGCCCTCGACTTAGAAGCCATGCCTTTAGTGTCCATTTGAAGTTCCAACGGTGACTTACGACAAGTCCTCGCGCTTACGACCATTGCAGCTTACACACACACACACCCTGTGACCCCCATGTCATCAAAACTGAGCAGGAACTCAGTCTTAACCATGCTACACTTAGCTTTCCCCACTAAGGATGATATTGAGTATTGAACACTTCTTAGATCATTTATGCCAGCAGTTTTGACTGGCTCCTGGCAATGTCCAGGGAGTTTTCGACTTACGACCACAGCTGAGCTCCAGATTTCCACTGCTAAGCAAGACGGTTGTTAAGGGAGTTTTGCACCATTTCTGCCACCTTTCTTGCCACAGCTGTTAAGTGCAGCGGTTAAGTTAGCAACCCGGTTGTGCTTGTCAGAAGGTCGCAAAAAGCTATCATGTGACCCCAGGATACTGCAACCGTCACCAGTCCATGCCAGTTGCCAAGCGTCTGAATTTGGATCACGTGGCCACTATAACAGCATGCTGTAATGTGAAATGTGAAAAACGGCCATAAGTCAGTTTTCTCAGTGCTGTTGTAACTTTGAACGGTCACTAAATGAAGGGTTGTAAGTCGAGGTCTGCTTGTATAATGGGGCAGGTTTGAAAGAAGTTTTTGGGGCATCAGCTGCACTTGAGAAGGTCCCACCGCCTGGATTCAGACAGCACATCAGCCCACGGGAAAGAGGAGCTTCATGGTTTGTGGAGAAAGCCCATCCTTGCGTTGAGATCGTCGGTGGAAGGAAAACAACATACTTCCTTTGCTCCGGCATCGGATGTCATTTGAGCACAAATAATTGTGTTTGGTTCACAAAGGTTTTAAGCCTTTAGCAAATTATGGGAATGCAATCTCCAGAAGAGACACACGACAATCCTTGGACACAGAGGAACACAACGGGGGGGGGGGTGGGGGGGATGATTTAGGGGTGCGCTAAGGGGGATGGCAGGGAGGCATTAAGAGGCAAGGGAGCAGCAGGGGGACGCTGGAGGTGGGCGAATCAGACCGGTTCGGGAGGATCGGTAGCGATGATTGGCATTGGTTCACCGAACCAGTAACAATCATCCCTGGTGACCCTGCCCCCATCCTGGTCGCCCGCTGCAACAATTTTAGTTGTGATTCCCACAAATCCCGCCACTGCTTGAGAAGGGAGGATGACGCTGAGGAGGAGAAAAACCACGAGATTTTGCACTAAGCAGCTGGCCCTGCAGGGGCGGCTTGAATGGCCCAACTAAAGTTGTGCTCTCTGGTTAATGTTGGCACAGGGGCCTTGACTGCAGTGCTCCTCCAACCAGCTGGCCCAAATCCAAACTGGGCTGGCCACTCTGTCCCCACTGGGAGCTGTGCGATGCTGTGCACGGGGCATTGAGCGCTGTTGGCCACATGGCTCTTTGCTGGTGGCCAGCCCAGCAAGCAAGCACATGGCCTTGGCTCTGCACTCTGGGAAGCTGGCATGACAGCACTTCCCTGCTCAGCCCCGACAACTGATGCATGGTACCCACACCAGCGTCACAAGAGAAGCAGAGAAGATTGCCACTTGCACGCAGACAAAGAGAGGTAGCAAGCATAAGCTGCACCATGGGAAAAATGAGAGGCCCTGTTGTCTCACAGAGCCTGCCGTTCTGAGGCACCCGGGCCCGGGTGGAAGCTTTTCTGCAGCATCCCCCTCCCCTCTTTGGATCGTTCTGCAGGGGGAGCTCTGACTTAGCAGAAACGGGGTGGGTGGTTTGTATGGAGGATTGGAAGTGGGGGGAAATGTGTAGCCCTCCGGGATGGAGAGCAGGGCAAGAGAAGGCTCTGAGGTTTGCTTGGGTAGTCAAGCCAGATGGCAGAGGGAAACTAAAAGCATTGGGGGCTTCAGCAGGGCAGAATGTGCTTCAGAATGTGCAGCTCCTGGCTCTAACAGTGAGTGACTTGAGTGATGTCAAGTTGGCCACACCCACCTGATCACATGACCACCGGGCCACGCCCACTGGGCCACACCCACAGAACCTGTAGGGAAAATATTTAGATTTCACACCTGGGGTGGGGGGCACTGAGGATGAGTTTGAAGCACCAAGGGGGTGGTGGACTGAAAAAGTTTGGGACCCAATGTTCTAGCATAAGTGACTCATAGTTAGTCATTAAAGCACCAGGCTAGAAATGAGTAGACTGTGAGTTCCAGTCCTGCCTTAGCCATGAAAACCTGCTGGGTGACTTTGAGCCAGTCACTTCAGAGGGTTGATATTGTGGGGGAAATAGGAGGAAGAAGGAGTACTATCTATATTCTCTGCCTTGAGTTATTTATAAAAACAATAGAGGCAGGATATAAATAAATAAATGCTTCTTTATAAATGCTACTGTACATATAATTTTGAGGACTATCTATTCAGCTTTTTGTGCAGTTTTCCTATTAATGTCTCTTTCTTAATCTTCCTCAGCACACATACATTTGTCCTTTACACATGCTTCCTCTATTTCTTTGTTTCTCAAATGCTGTTTCAATGTTTCATTTCTTTGCCAAAATAATACTAGAGTATCTGAATTCTGCATTAATAAACTCAACCCAACTATAATTTTTCTTCTATATTTAGAATGCAGTTTCCTCCACTAATTCCTTTGACTACATTATATTGATCTCTAATCATCTCTAATTGGTTTTCTATTAATGCTTTGAAGCTTTATCTTTATTACATTCGTATTATTTTAAAACTCTATCATTCTGATTTCAATTAATTTCCACTTTGTTTAATTAACTTCACTCCAACATACATCTAAACTCATGTTTATTTATTATTTATTTTATTAGATTTTTAAACCGCCCTTTTCCTTTGCAGGAATGTTATTGCTACTTTAAGTATATAAGTTACATATTTTAATTGTTTACCACATAATACAGTTGACAACTTATTTTTCAAGCAAAAAAACAATGTGACTCATAAAAATTATAAATCAATATAAAAATGCAGTAAAACAATGGGATATTTTTAATGATCACAAGCAAAAATGAATGGGGTCAAAACAACAGGAAGGAAAACTATGTGGATGCTTTTCTTCACTTTGCTTTAAGAAGGAGGAAAGGGATATAGTCCATGAGATAACTTCAAAGGGGTGTTTCATACAAGCTATCAAAACAAAATATGTGTTTGAAACTTTGCACAGCCCTACTATTTAGGTAGTTAAACACAGCAAAAAGTCAACAACATCTCGCTTGCAACAGTTCTTTGTGATCAAACATACAAATCTAGGAAGAAAATAGGTAATCAGTGAAATTAGAATTAGAATCAGACCAGGTTCATCCATATTTACATACTGTAAAGCAAATAGTTTGCTTCTGACTTAGTGTATCCAGAGTTGTTTCTCAATCATGATTTAATAATTATTGTGTAGTACAAACATAGCTATTTAAAATTTTCAATAAACTAACATTATATCCTGACCCAGCATGATCTGTGAACAAATCCAGATAATGTGTTAAGCTTTTTGTGCTTTTAGATACTGGCAACCAATGTGCAAGTTTAGCCCTTGCTTTCAATAGGGTTGCCAACAGAAGAGACACCACTGAAGGGTAAGAAAACTGTGGACACATACCAGAAGTTTCAAAAGACGGTAACTGGATTTACTATCTATCTATTTTTAAACAGAATTCCAGAATAAATGCAATCCTTCTAACCTTAAACAGCAAATGCCTTTACTACGTATAATAAAATGAAAAGGATGCTATTTAAGCCTTACTAGATTTTGGTCCACAGCTTGGCAATATTTGTCCATTGGAGCAAGTGCACATATTAGGACGAGAACAAAATCCATCACCACAACTATTTCTACAAATTGCTGTGGAAAAAAATAATATGTTAGATGACTTGCAATATTACATTGTTAAGCAAACAATAAAACATACGTTTAAAAGTTTCAAAACTACAGAATGTAGGCATTTTCCTTAATTAGATTAGAAATTTTTATTATTTTGCTTTCATTGGTAATTTCTTTATAGCTCCAACAAACAGAATGAAAACAATAGTCTTCATTCAATATCTTTACAATGTTCTGTATAGGACAAAGCACACAAAATTCTACTTCATGCATATTATATATAGGTAATACAAAGTTGGTATAGAAATCAGAATCATCCAGCTCATCTATATGGATAAAAATAGGATATCAGGTTTTTACTGTTAAGATAATTTATGAGTGAGAGATATGGGGATCAGTAGGGCAGGAATGTCTACAAATAAACCTACCCTAAGTTGCTACTGTAATGAATGATAGGCAATGGAAGTTTCCCATTGAACCCCTTCAAGAGAAAAAGATTTCTATCAGAAGTGGGATATGAAAGAGGAAGTCAACTGAAATCAGTTCCCATTTATCTGAATTCTAGTTCTATTTTTCCACACAAACTCATGATTGCTAATTTGATAGATTCTTGCATTTAGCATCACATCTGTATTAGCCTTGCAGGACTAAACTATTGCTTTCCAGCTGATATCTTTTTTAAAAAAACCCTTCAGTAATGTTATTTTCCTAATTAAAGCATGTGTTTTTGAGATATGCTGGGTTTAGACATTGTTTAGATGCACTAATTGCAAATACATTTCTAGCTTCACTTCAAAGAACAATATCTTTTTCTTAGTTAACAGGCTACACTTACAAAAATTCCAAAATGAGATTTTAATTCTGCTTTAACTGCTCCTTTGCAAACTATAAACTACCAGAGCTAAGATGATATATAAATGAACACATACTACAGAAACATCCTTTCTTTCACAGTTGATTTCTTTATTTTTTCAAAAGAAATGTATTAGTTCAAAGAGGTTTATTTCAAAATACCCCTATGACAGGAATATTTTAATTAAATGCTATAGACAATGAGAGCCACATTAAGCAGAGTAATGACATCAAACAAGCTGGCAAGGCTGGTATTTTGGTGGAAAGAAATTATGGACATTTGTGAAAAGGCTGTGCTTCAAATCTATTTTGAGAGTCAGGCTGATGTAGTAGTTAAAATGCCAGGTTAGAAACCAGCAGACCATGAGTTCTATTCTCTGCTTCTAGACAAAGCAGCTGGGTGACCTTGGGCCTGTCACTGTCTCTCAGCCTTAGGAAGAAGGCAATGGCAAGCCACGATAAAAAAAAAGATTAGTCCAAGTAGATGCCAGGAATTAACACTGATTTGAAAGCACATGAAAGAAAAAAAAACCTATCATAAAATTCCACTGTTGTTGTTGTGGTAGTCCTATGCTAAAAAGCATAGACTCAATTTCTGATGAGGCAAAGCCTGAAAAAAGGAAAAAAAATGTAGAATACATATTGAAATCCCTTGTGTAAATCACATTAGCTTCAATTGACAAATTATAGTTTAATATTAAAAAAATAAGGAAACCAGAAAAAGGAATGTCTAAATATATCCAATGTGTATGTAACTAACTGATGATCTTTATTAACACTGATTTATCTATATTCCAAACATAGTCTACAGATGAATTGTTCACCATGGATTACAAAATATGCTGTGTGTTGTTTGTAAATTATTATGTTTTGGTATTTTAATATGTGCAGTTATATAACTGCTGTGAAGTCTTGAGATAAATCTCAATTTATCATCCCAGATATTTTGAATATTATTTAATATCATTACAGGTATTCTCTGATTTATAAGCATAATTGGGACCAAAATTTTAGTTACTAATTGATGCAGTCATTAAAAGAGTATCATGTAATCAGGCCCAACTTTATGACCACTTTTACTACAGTTGCTAAATGAATAACATGCTTGTGAAGTGATCCACACGGTTTGGCTTCCCCAATTGATTTTGATTATCATAAACTGACAAAGAAAGTCACAAATCGTGATCACATTAACACAAGATGCTGCAACAGCCAAAAATGTGAGTTAGTTGCCAAGTGCTCTAATTGTGATAATGTGAGCGTAAGGGAGATACAGCAGTTGGAACTTCAAAAACTTTATTTAAAAAGCATTTTTCTAGTCCATCATAATTTTCAACCATTGTTAAATGAACAATTATAAGTGTAATCGGTAAGTGTAACCTATAATCTTAAATATTTGATTAATATTTAATATTAAGATCAGAAGAGTATTATGATAAACAAAAAAGTGAAACATATGAGGGAGCCAAGATTGATATCAATTTATTTCCATAACAGTTGTCTAATTACATGGAATATCAAAGTGAGATATAATAAATTAACATGATTATGCCTACAAAAGGTATAATCCTAGGGTTTCTCAAGAGTTGTTGGAAATATTTACACTGAGGATCATTACTGCAATGAACAGCTGGGAAGATCAAAGTTATAATCCACCCTCACTGATTTATTTGAGGCCATGTCTTATCCCTCTGTCCAACTAATCCGGGGGTGTCAAACTCACAGTGTCATGTTGTCGTCACGAGATATATCACAACTTTTTCCCCTTCGTTAAACCAGGGGTGGGCATGGCCAGCACATGACACCTCTGGCCCACGGGCCACATGTTTGACATCCATGAATTAATCTCACAAGATTGCTTTTTCAAAGATAAAATTAGAGAATTAAATGCAATGGGCTTCTGGAAAAAGGCGAGCTCTATATATTTGATTTATTTATTTATCTATCACATTAAAAGTGCCCATCTCCCTCACAGAGAGACTCTGGGCAGTATCAGAGGGATTCTGGGAAAAAATGAATGTTGAATCTGTGTCTGTTAATCAGGGGTGGATTCCATTTACCTTCACTACCGGTTTGCAACAGGAGCGCACACACGCACTTGCTTCGCTCACACGCAGCACTTCTGCAAATGCACAGAGTGTCCATGATGATGTCTGGGTGGGTGGGCGGAGC
>JANHFK010002285.1:227179-237535 GCA_036250565.1 Sibynophis collaris | reverse complement strand
AGAGAGATCCAAAGTCATGCAGCCACCATTCATGCCTAAGGAAAGACCAATAAGATATTACCAAGCACAAAGGCTATCATGAGAAAGGCCTACTCAAGTGGCTCTTCAAATGCCACATTTTTACTACTTATATGAGAGCTTCTGCAAATGATTTTAGGGCTATAAAAGAGGAAGCATATTTTCAGATAACATACTCCAATAAATAGTTTTATAAGAAAGAAAATGCAAATAAACTAGAAGACAATGGAGATAGCATACTTAACACAATATCCAGTTCCACTCAGATTTTAGGTCTCATATTTTGCATTAATAAGAATTTTGCAACCTCATTGCAACACACTTCAGTAATTTAAACAAGAAGTTGTTATGACATGGATGACTGAAGCATGGCTATGTCTATTCAAGAAGGGTTGCATCTGATACAACTTGGTGCAAGTTTGTAAACAACTATTCATGCCACAAAGAACACTTTTGTTCCAATGACAAAAAAGAAAAAAAGTCTAGAGACTCTCCCAAGCGTATGGAATTAATTAGTCTCTGCACTACAGCATCTTAACAATCCCTCATTCTAACAGAGAAAAATAAATGTTACAAGCATAAGATTAAGAAAAATAAAGGCAAATTTTAGTACAAATTAATTAATTAGATGTATGTTCTTATATCTACACAGAGGACTCCTACACACACTTGATCTTAGCCAATCAAAGGATAGACAAAGCAAGTAAACAGTGTTTGGCACCCCAATACTAAAATTGAAATGTAAAATTATGGAGGGTGGCTTGAGATAAGTAATTATTGAACACCAAATGTGAGGCTTAAGTTGGATTAATTTATACGCACTAATAAACTCTTAGAAGAAAAGCAAATTATATCTGTAATAGAAAAAAAATCATAAGTGCTATAACATGTAGCCTGAAAAGAGTTGACATGTGCAATTACTCCTTACTCATTTTTTCCTTTTATCAACCTTGTCTATTTCAAGACTTGAACATAAGCATCTGACATGAGAGCAGAAGTATTTATGATTTCATACATTTTTTTCAACACAACGTAGTTTTACTATGACAGATTGAATTGTTGTTTACACATTAAAAAATAAATTTTCTGCCAATATTAACAGCACAATTTTACAGCTGGAAAATATTTATTTTCAAACAAAATATTGTACATCTATAAAACTGACCTGCATTTTTAATGACTCTTGGATAATATTTAGTAATTTTTCATCCGTTTGATATAAAATGCCAAAATATTAAAAGATCAAATTATTTTTAACTCTATTGATATGTCTCACCACACATTTCACATACCTGTGCTCACAGCAGTAATACTTTATAGTGCAAGAACCAATTACATCCTTGCTTTCCTACTGGAAATTACTAGGGCATTGAACAAATAGTAATTATGGCCATTCTTGAAGTTAAGGCTATTGTAGTGCCTCTGTGGTCATGTGAACAAAATCTGGCACTTGGCAGGCCAGACATATTTATGACCATTAACAGGAGCTTCAACCACCTCACCCATCTTGCTCCCATCTCTGTCCATTTCGCTGACTTGCACTCTGCCATCACTTACATCTGCTGCCTCTTGTCAGCCCCAGTTGATTCTCATCAATTCTTCCTCCCACTGTCAAGGTGCACCTGTCCAAGGAAGCTGCTGGCCCTTCCTGAGATCTTGCATGGGTGGCCTCAGGGTGGCCTCCTGAAGGACCAGCAACTGCCTTGCTCAGCACACCTCATCATTAACATAAGGAAGACAGCGATGGTCAGCTGGAGCCATGAGGGAGGTGAAGGGTAGGTTGCAGAGAAGTAAAAGGAAGCCAAAAGATAGATGGGAGATAGGTGGGTGGAGAGAGTTGAAACAGAAGCGACGGTGTCAGGGTAGGAGGAGCATGAGCTCCTTGGCTAACGATGGCAATTAACAACTCACCTAACAACTGCACTAGCAGATGGGACTAGCAGAACCGTCATCACTAATACATATTTTTATTCTGTTTTTTCAAGGACAAAAGAATCTAGAGTTCCCATTTGCACTTAAACATAACATAGCAAACCAGATACTTGAATAGGGAGTTAGACTAGAAGACCTCCAAGGTCCCTTCCAACTCTGCTGTCCTGTTCTATTCTGTTGTTCTACCTGAGTAGAATTTATTGCTCCTGCTTGCAAAAGTAATGCAAAAGCTCATTCACATTAAATTTCACTTAATATTTTGTCTGACCAAAACTACAAATGGAGCAGAAATGTTCTCTGAAAATCTGTCACTCACTATAATGACAAGAAGTGGATTTAGGGGCAATTTCTGGGTGATTATAGTTGATTTCTGACTTTCACATGTTTACCTGAAGCAAGCACTATATATCTTGCTTATATCTAAATTAGTCTGTCAAAATGAAGAAAGCTTGAGGTAATATGGATGGTAGTATTTCTGAGTAAAAATGAGAATAAAAAAATGTTTGGTAAAGCAAACAGAACCAGAAAATGTTCAGTATCCTTTTGTTCTTCAACTCTAGTAACTGACTACAGGATGTTGGGCTTCTAGTTAAAAAAAAGTTAGACTTGAGAACTAACCATCTGTGATCTACATTACACCTAGGCTTGCAATATACAGTGTGGATTAGATGACAGGAGAAAAGTGCAGCTGTACAAATGTAACTTATCCACTCAGCATTTTTAGTTAAAAAAAGACCCCAGAATATAAAAGATAAGGTCAATGTATATAAATATATATATATATTTAAAAAAAAATCCTACTAACCCCTATGAGTGGTATGAGTCTACTTTAATCTCAGGTCCTCTACCAGAGGCCTGGAAGTTTGAGGGTTCTGCGCAGTATCTAAGCAGTTCCTAGGACTGTGTTCTTCAGGACAGAAAACTTTTGATATTGTTTCTGGGATCTGTTGGAGCCACTCTTCCAGCTTAGAAGTCACAGCCCCAAGTTCTCCTACCACCACTGGGACCACTTTAGAAATAAAAGATTAGCTTGAAGTCTGTTCCCAAATACAATTGAACAGTTCAGTTGCACAAATGCATTCCCATGCAAATCAGAAGAACCAATTTAAAAAACAAAACAATAAACTTTCCAATTGGTGCCTCTTTCAATAAATCAGAAGGTGTCACCAACATGCTTGGAAGTTCTGTTACATGCCTGTTAGAGAAACTAGAAAATTCTTGGGATGTATGTGGAAAAAAAAAAGTCCTCTTGAACTCTGTAATTTCTTTCCATAATAAATTAGTGGAAGACACAAAAATGTTCTGTTATTGTCAAATAAAATGAAGAATAGGAAGAAGCTTTGGGAGCATAGGAAAGTTCACATATAATCAGGACACATATAATGTTTTTGTAACTCAGACTGCACTTAGGATTTTTGATATTTAAGATTTGCAACAGCCATGATGCAAAGCAGGCAGGGCCATGTCCTGCAGATGGATGCGGTAGAATTGGATTCATTTTGATTGTAGAACCTAGCAGTTCGAAAGCATGTAAAAAATGCAAGTAGAAAAATAGGGACCACCTTTGGTGCCAGCCACATGACCACAGAGACGTCTTCAGACAGCACTGGCTCTTTGGTTTTGAACGGACATGAGCACAGGCCTCTAGAGTAGGGAACGACTAGCACATATGTGCAAGGGGAACCTTTACCTTTACCTAAGTCGTTTAGAGTCAGCATATTGCCCCCCAAAATCTGGGTCCTCATTTTACCAACCTTTGAAGATTGGAAGGCTGAGTCAACCTGAGCCGTTGAGATTTGAACTGCCGAACTGCAGCTAGCAGTCAGCAAGTAGCCTACAGGCTGCACTCTAACCATTATGCCACCTCGGCTGTTATGCCTATGCCTCTCTTCCCCAACTTAAGGCATATGAAATGCTAATCGGGTAAGCTTACAACTTTGTCTTTTCTTCTTTTACTGCTGAAATTATAGTCTTCAGTTGCCACTATGGTCTGAATGGTTTCCCCTTTCAGAGTGAAAGAAGCTTCTTTCAATTGAAACTGACATGAAACTAATCTTTTAAAAGAGAACCTCAAAAAATAAGTATTTGAATCCAACCTAATATTTTCTACCATTAGATCTCATTCAATTTTTCCCTAGCATTTTCCCACAAGTGCAGGACCTGGTGTTTTTTTTTTCCAGATCAACCAAGTGTTGATCCATTGATTGCAAAGGAATTGACCAACTGGCTTGTTGCCTGAGCCTGATGCTGTGTGTGGAGACAGGCTGACTGGCCCAAAGTCACCCAGCTGGCTTTCTTTCCTTAAACTACACTAAGTCTCCAGAATAAGACTAGAACTCACTGTCTCCTGGTTGTTATACTGGTGTCTTAATTACTAGACCAAACTGGTTTTCTTTAGACATACAATACTGGTTGGTTATTTGTAGTCTCTCTCTTGAAAACATGAAATAAAAATCACAAACTAACATTTCATGTAACTCACAAAATAATTAAGTTACCATGGGCTAGTTAACTGCCATCAGAAAACATATTCTCTGTGTTAAAGCAAAGGTTACACAAGATCTACATGTCAGGGGCATTTAAGCAAAAGTTCACATTGCAATTAAGATTAAATAATATTCTTGCACCATATCAAACAAAGGGTGCCAGTTATGATGTAAATCTGGAGATAGGGTTCTGGTTTTCCTCTCAACAATATTTTAATTGCTCTCTAAAAACAGTTATAATTTTTAGTAACCTTTAATAAATTATTAAGTTTATTAAGCAGCCAACAGTATATAGAAGTGCTCTAAGCAAGTGTTTTATTGACAAGCAATTTCTTAAATTTATACTCAGTCTGCCTTCTTTCCTCATACCAACACAGGAATAAGTAAAGTCTGGTTTTTATCTCCATAGAGTGACAGTTTTCTGAGTATTTCATCCAACTAAATAAAGCAACTACCTTGAGAAGCCATTCAGTCTAGCAAACAGGTTCTATCTTCTTAGTTGCCAGACTGATCACAATCTGATTATTTTAATTCATGGTTCTGAAAATAGTGAATTTCCTTTCCTTTGCTTTGTATTGCTTTGCTTTGTTTTGCTTTGCTTTACTTTGCTTTGCTTTCTACTGTAAGCCCTTTTTTGCCCCAGCATGATCTTGGCATCCAAGCTACAGTTGAACGAAGCAGACATTCCTAAGGTGTCCTGCCAAAAATAATGGAAAGCTTGATACAATGGAATAGCACCTGAAATGCTTAGGAAGCCATAATGTTTAATGTTGCACAGCTCTCCTACTGGTGCCAACTACTGAATACAGCTGCTGAAATGGTCTATAGTGAAGATTTTTTTGCTTATTTTTAAAATGTGCAGCACGCAATAGACATTTAAAACTCACTTGTATATAATACAAGCAACAATGATTTCCAGTGTGATTGTTTGGAAAAAAACAACTTCAAAATTGCAAAATGCCATCCATAAATTACTGAAGTGGAAAAATAACAAAATAATGCTTAATTATTGTATGTATTAATTTAATATTGCCAAGTGCTTTTTAATAGGAAGTTCATAAGCATACAGTATGCCATTGTAATACTGTTTTAGGTCAGCAGATGGTCCAGTCAAACTTTTTTTTACAAAAAAGAAGCTAGCAAGCAAGAACTCATTGTTTAGCATTAGAGAAAGAAAGTGATAATCAAATATTTTTAATTAAACATCAGTATTATTTCACAGATTTCTTAGTTATGCATTTCAGCTCAGTATTTTCATATAGCTAATCTCTATCTCTATTTATCTTAATTATCCAGTCTTATTCTCCTATATCTATCATTTTCTTCTTCCAGTTCCTCTCAGTCTCTCTCCATTATTGATTGTAGTTCAATTATTCATTGCCTCAACAACTTCAGCAACTTCAATAACAACTTCAGCAATTCCTCAACCAATTAAATGTTTCTAAATTTTTGTATAGATAAAATATTTCTTAAGCAGATATTCAAATATTTTACACCTGTAGCAGTTTTATCTATAAAGAGATTCCTATTTTTCAGTAAGGGTAGAAATATATATATCTCACTGATAGTGCTTAACAAACTGGATGTAATTAACTGGGTCATATATATATATGCTAGGGATTTGTTCTGGAAGTTGTTAGAATGGCTGAACACAGACAGAAATAGGAAGGCTTCTTTGCTACTAATGATCCAGAATCTGAAATTATCTTGCTGGTGGAAAATATACTGCAATATTTAAATACATGTTTGAATTTTGATTTCATTTCTAGTGTAAATTTATAGCAGAAGCTAATGGCATCATCAGCAGTGCTCTGTTATTTATTAAGTATACATCAGAACTAGCTTGAGATTAAAATGCACTCAGGAGGGCACTTGTCTAAAGTGATATACACTAGAAAGGCAAAAAACAAACAAACAAACAAACAAAGATGTACCCTTACATACTACTTTATCATATCTATGCTTTAGAGAAAATGTAACATTTACCGCAGCAAAAAAATCCATATTTTTTAATTGTTGCTCTTGAGTCTGTTCATGAGTCCTGACAACTAGTACTTTGGAAAAGTACCTGCAGTTTTCTTCACACATTTTTCAGAATTGGCTTGCCATTCCTTCTTCCTAGAGCTAGGAGGGTATGACTGGCCAAAGGTCATTCTGCTGGCTTTGTGCCAAGGCAGGACTAGAATGTATGGTCCCCCAGTTTGTAGCCTGGCTCAAAATACTACTCATTGTGATCACAGTAAGCTTTCATCTTCCTGGGGACTGTTACTAAATCTGGAGAAATATTTGTGTGTGATTGTGTCCAGCAGCTGCTCCCTAAAAGGCATACAAATTGATTTATTATTTTCATAATAAATGAAATTGTACAAAGATATGCACTGCATATCAAGTTGTTATAAAAGCAGCTTTATATTTAAGATAGCAACTATTGAAAACCCAGCATTCATTATCACCCCACTATAAGTTTTATACATGACTTTATGTATGCTTTCATAGCTCCATATACTGCATGCTTTTTAAACCACTCATAATATACAAACCTTTGTATGCAATATTCTCAAATAGTTGCTTACGTTGGTTAAGTAAGAATCTGTTCTCGTGTTCCACACTCGTTAATATCTCTGGTTTTGTAATTTTTGTTATTTTAAAAACATGTATTGCCAAACTTCAATTAACAGACTTCATATACAGTAAACCAAATTTCCACTGTTCTTTATATTATTTGTTTACCTATTGCATGAATTACATATTATAAAGTAAATCACGTAAGTAACATAATCATAGTACCAATTGCTATGATGATATAATGGACTTTCTAAATAACAAGAACCTCTGCGACCAAATTAATCAATGGAAAAAGGTTTCCTCATATTGTTAAAAATGTTGCCATTAACCTTTCTGATAAAGCACATTAGCACTAATGAAGGTAGATTTTCCAAAGATTGGGAAGGATTCATGAGTATGAAATGCAAGATTAAAAAGCAATTTCTATTTATAGTTTATTCATAGCCTTTAAAAGAGAAATTGAGTTAGGCATAGCAGTTAAGATTTTGTTGGCACTTCTTTAGACATGTTTGTCATGCATGGCTTCATTATTCACAACTTAGTTGGATATAATTGGTTGATGTAGTATTAATGCTGTGAGCACAGGTGTGAGAAATGTATGGTGAGACATATCAGTGGAGTTAAAAATAATTCAATCTTTTAATATTTTGGCATTTTATATAAAAAATGAAAAGTTATTAAATATTATTCAAAAGTCATTAAAAATACAGGTCAATTTTCTAGAGATGGACAAGATTTTTTTTATTTTTTCTGTGAAAAATTAGTTTCTAAATAATTTTTCATAGAAATATCTCTCAGCATAGCAAAATAGTAATTGCTACCAAAATAATAAAGTTTGTTCTTCACACACTGTATTTTCTGTACAACTCTGATGCAAGTTATATAATGGCTTTTTTTTAATATGATCTGTATCAGTACTTTTAATTACTGTTCTGATCTAATAGGATGAAATAACAAATTACAGTATAGGATAAATGATCTACATTATGAAAGGCAATGCATTCCATAGGGTGAAATTCTAGTAGTAAAACTCCTGACTTTTATAAAAGCATTCATTTCATCTGGCATTTTGAAAAAGTCAGAAGACAATGCCAAGTCTGCAATTATACTATGTTGGCAAGTTAGAAATGTAAGGAAATAGTTAGCTTGTTCAGATAAAATTATACTTTCTAAATCAGACATTGACAATATTGTATAATTCCAGGAAGCGAACATGCCAAAATTTACATTTAAATTGTTATTCAAAATACAGCAAATTATGAATGTAATAAGAAAGGGAAACATGTTTGCCATCTTGAATTAATTGTAAAAATAATAAAGGTAGGAATTAAACAAACAAACAAATATGAGCATAAAATAACTTGCATTAATGCTATCCTTCTATACTGTTCTGGTTATGCTGCATGATTGTACTTTGTTGTGTTTTTCACATTTCATAGTAATTTTTTTTTAAAAGCTTTCAAAGGGAAAATGAAAAGTTGTCAAGGAACAATTTTCCCTATCAATCTGTAAACAGAGATTCCAAAATACAAGTAAAAAAAGAAAAAGAATCCCTGAGATAGTGAAGTCTAAATTATCTACTCAACTTCAACTGATTAGTCCCACTGAATTTGGCATAAATCCAAATCTTCCAGTTAGTCTAGTTTGTACATTGAATTGAAAATTTAACAGATGGTAGTCTTGCTCATATTTCATCTGCAACAGTGGGCCTCCACCTTATTTTGTTAGTCACACCAGTTGGAAATACAGTTTGCTTAATTGCTTATGTTTTTTATTACCATATATTCTGTTGCAAAATATCTAATGTGCGCTAGGAGCTACGTGACACAATGAATTCATGTGTTTCCCATTGTTGTGAAAACAGAGAACATAAAATGCAATTTTGGTCAGTTAAAAGAAATTAAATTTTGCCAAAAAAATAAAGCAAAAAACATTTTCCAGTACTAAGCAAACTTATATCTTTGCTCCCAAACATTTGGGTCAAATTTCTATAATATCCATATTGCCATTCAGAAGCATTACTATACCTTACTTTTTTCTAGTAAAATCATATAAAGTACAAAAAGCATTAAAATGCTTTTGTGAATTAAACAATAAGCACACATATATTATGAGCAACAACAACAACAAAAGAATATAATCCAGTGCTCAGTCTTCCTCATCTCACGGCAAGGGACATCACCTGCATGGATCTCAATTGTCTCATTGATATGATTGTGTTTTTATGCAAATCACATTGGTTATACAAATGGAATGATTTGTATTATTTGTTTTGCAGCGATGATGTACTTTGTATAATTTGCATTATTGTAATAATGCAGTGTTTGATTTCATGGACTTTGGGGAAATACAGTCAACCCTTTCCCCCAGATTGTTAAAACAAGGCTTAACTGTAATACGTTTGAAGGATGTGGTTCTTCACGTCTCTTTGTACTTAGACCACAAACTGTCCCATGCAGTCTCATCTTGTACATCCTTGTCCTAACCAACTAGCTGAATTATAAGAATAGCAGCAGCAGGAGGTCAACTTTGAATTTTCCTCAAGCCTTTCCAGAATGAGATCAAGGACTTAGAAGATGTAGACTTAGAATAACTATTGTCAGTTTGAATGTACACTAATCGGCATACATTAAAATGAAATATTGTTGCATACAACCCTCGAAGTGTCTTCACCTCCGAGATATACTACATGGTTCCCTAAAAGGAACCATTTAGATTAGTCTTGCCTATCATGCCATAATCTACTATCCAAATTTACTCTGTTACCCCACTTACACTGTATTCTTATTTCATTCATTGCAAGACCAGCTTGCTAGTTGCAATGAAATACCAGAAAAATGAGTTCTGAAGTACTAGCTCTATCTTTACTATAAGAGAATATTACATATAACAGAATCTTGAAAAACTGTAAGACATCTTCCTATACCTCATGTTTACTCTCTTGAAAACTAGGGAGGGTCCCTTGTGAGAAGCTTTTGCCACTCCTTCTCCTTCAGATTTCATTTATAAGACCATTGTCTAGGTCATAGCTCTTTCTCTTCTTTCCCAAGGTTATTCATACTTACCTCTACACAGCTTTTAACCTGGGGTAAAACTGGAGCGGAACAATGCAACTTAATGTCTATGGAGATTCTCAGTCATCAGGTCATGGTTGTCCTAAACGTGCTTTTCAAGAGGAAACTGGACTTTCTGGTTTTTCTTTGAAGACATTTCACTTCTCATCCAAGAGGCTTCTTCAGCTCTATAGCTGTTATTTCTATATAGACAATAAACCAGGAGTGAAATCCAACAGGTTCTGACAGGTTCTGGAGAACTGGTAGCAGAAATTTTGAGTAGTTCGGAGAACCGGTAGCGG
>JANHFK010002285.1:116432-128530 GCA_036250565.1 Sibynophis collaris | reverse complement strand
TGTGCTCGCCTCTGAACCTGCGCAATAAACCTGTTTTGTTCACCAAGGAATTCTCTATGTGTCCCAATTCTATAACAGTATAGTATCTGGTGAAAAATCTCACCTGGGTCTGGAAAGTTTAAAAGCAAGATATCCACACTTTTTACACTTTTACACTTCTACTGTAATTTGGATCTAAGCTAAATTAGTGGTACTTAGGTTTCACTTAAAACAGTGGGGCAGATTAGTCATGACTTAATTCTTTAGTTGATTTAAGTGTAATCAGATTGGTTCTATCAAATCAATTGTTTGTTATTAATTTGCCCCACTGATTTGTATAAGTCTACCGCTAATTAATTTTCTTTCTATTGGATTTAGTTCCAAAGGAGAAACTTTAATATTTCCATATACATATATAAGATATATTTTTAAAGTTGCTATATTCAGACAGTTCATTCTATATTGTATTAAAGAATATTAAGGCTGGTTCCAGTTTGAAAGTTCCAATTGTATTTGTAATTAGGAAAGCGTTGACTGAACCTCTGGAACAAAACTACATTTGATACAAAATTATTTTTTCCCTTGTTGTACAAACATTGCTTTAACAGATTGGTCATAGCAGCAATTGGCTCTTTTTCTTACAAATTACATTGTGTGTTTGGATGGAACTCTGCAATTTGTCCTGAAACAGAACAGAGATGGCTCCAAGTAATTATTTTTTCCTGATTTTTTTTTGTTGCATATTCTATCTTTTACAATGTTTAGCTGACAATTAATCCCACATACATTGCATTTATATTCACAGCTTCTTTTGCATTTTTTGACTGTAAATGAAATGACATGCTGTCATTGAAAACTTCAAATGTTTATTATTAATTTTAATTATAATCTGATGATAAGAGCAAAAGCAAAGCAAGAACAAAGGAAGAGCAAAAGCAAAGGAAGAGTTGCAGCAGGATTGTGCCTCTCCTTTTCTTTCCATAGTTGGCTTCTATAACATTAACTTTTGACAATTATTACAGATTTTGAATATGACGTTTATCCTGGTATAAACAGGTAGTGACAGGAAAGCTTCATTCACTTAATTTCTGTCATGCAATTTATTAAATCAAGGAAAAGTGCCAGAAAAAAGACGATTCTCCAAGGCTACCTTCAAAAAGACTTTTAAACAAATAAAGTGCAGCTTGAAGAGCATATCAGAGGCAGGAAACGACTGTTTTACTTAAGAATCATGGCATCTACAGTTTTATTTTATAAGATTTTTTTTAATGGCCTGTCGCTCCTGGCTCTTGTTCTAGTTTTTCTTCATAGTATCTGTAAAATGGAAATTTTTATCAGGGGCAGAAGAATGCCTCTCTGATCATGAGCCAAAAAAAAGAAGCTTGCATGAGCTTAAATGTGTTGTCAGACTTATCACATAACATGTATGACAAATAGGCTGACTGTGATTCTAGGTGAAAGTCAGCAAAAAAAGGCATGAAGAAGCATCAGCAAGAACAGTGACAATTAAAGAAAATATCAGGATTTCTCCATGAAGATTTGCATGTATTGCTCCTTATTTATTTTTTGCGACTTTGAGTAAGTTTTGACTCCTAGCAACTGCCTGGACAAGTCCCTGCAGTTTTTTTGGCAAAATTCCAGAAATGGTTTGCCCTTGTCTTTTTCCTAGGGCTGATAGAGAATGACTGGCCTACGGCTACCCAGGTGGTTTTGTGCCTAAAGTGGGACCAGAACTCATAGTCTCCTTGTTTTTAGCCTGGTGTCTTAACTGCTACACCAAACTAGCTATCTTATTTTGGATCTTACCATTTGAATATTTTAAAAGTCATTGAACAAATTATTAAATTCTAGATTAGGTGTAATTGTTTGAGATGCCAAATCCTGTTGCCATGTCTATGGTGTGTTGGACTTCTGTTTCAGAATTATCAGCTTTTTGTACCTTTCATTCTACTGACTATCTCAGCTGGTAGCATCCGGATGACCATATCTGAATTTAGAAGCTAAGAAGCGAAGCTAAACCGGGATAGAAATCAGGTGGAATTTGACCTAAAAATTCCAGGGCTGTAGGTTAGTCTGAGAAATAAGAAAACATCCAGGAAATAAGCAATGGCGAACTATTTTCATCATGTTGCCAGGAAAACTGCATGGGTGTATAATAACCAGGGATAAGCTTAGTCTGGAGAACATTTTTATCTTCACTTTCTTCTCAAGAACATGAATACCATCTGAATTTAGAAATATCAAGCAATGGCCTTTTTTCTTCTCTTTTTCTCTGTCTGCTGTCTATTGAAAAATTGATATTTTTTGGCTCTCCTCTTCACTCTGTTTCCTATGGGAAGATACAGTACTTACCCCTTCCTGTTCTCCTGGATAGTAGGTTCAGACATAAAGGCTTTCTATCATAGTATGTAACTATTTTACTAAACCATACTTGGCCCTTGGGACTTAAGCATCTGTCTCTAAATAGCTTTAATGCATTTGGTTCTACCACCATAGTTATGCTCTGTTAAAAATGGATTGTAGAGCTGTGTTTCTCAAACTTAGCAACTATAAGAGGTGTGGACTTCAACTCCCAGAATTCCCTAGCCAGCATGGGGAATTAAAACTTTTCCATGCAAAGTAGTGTCTTTTGAGTCTATAGTGAAGTATATAAAAAAAATCATATTTGCAAATAAGCAGCAGATTATATACTAAAGAGCCTATGACTATTCAGGCAGGGGTGAAATCTACTTATCTTCACTACTGGTTTGGGTGTGCTCTCGTGTGATAGCGCGCACACACTATAGGCACACATGCCTTTTCTGCGCATGCACAGATGGTTAAAAAGGGGACGTAATGACGTCCTGGCAGGTGGGCGGAGCCTTCCGCCATCAGCGCAACCGGTTCGGCGAGCGGGATAGACCCGGAGGGATTTTACCTCTGTATTCAGGTATTCTGCACTATAGAGATTTGTGCCATAAATGTACATTGGCATACGCTCCAGTTTTGATGAAGCCTTTGGCAGACCCAGAGTGTGAGCTCACTGGAGGACAGCAGTGCAGAAGCTCCTTTCACAACCAAGAACAGAGATAGTGTTATGCACTCTTCTTTTGCTTTATTGTGAGATGAAAGTAGAGATAGTGAGCAACAGGGAGCAGGAACACAGATAGTGCTGTGCGCTCTTCTTTTACTTTATTGTGAGATGAAAGTATAGCAAGACCAATGAAGGAGCCAGTCTAGTTGGCAAACACTACTGCCTTTGCTACCATTTGAATTCCCCACAAGGCTCTGGGTGTTCGCTACATGACAATTAAAGGAGCAAGAGCAATTGTTGTTTTTCTGCTGTTGGCACATACCTATCTTGAGATTTTAAAAAAGAAAGACAGAGCGAGAAGGTGGAATCAAACAACATCGTAACTACTTGTTGCAAACCCAGATGATGGGACCACACACAGCAGCATGACAATGGCTCCATAACTGTGATTTCTTTGGCCTGATGAAATAACCTGGGGGAGAATTTATTTCACCTACTTGGAAGAAAGCAGCAAGGGAAAACCAAAATGCAGTGGAAAGTTATCATCTCACATGCCACCAACAGGATAAATTACAAACGCCTTTATCAGTTCGGAAAAAAACATGTTTGCTGTTTACTTTAGAAGATAAAGTCTAAGCTTGAAAATAAAATGGAATATTTGGCATATGAGGTATTGTTATTGGCATGCTTGAACTTCCAAATGTATTCAGTTCAGAGTTGGTTGAGTGAAGCTCTAGATATGTTCCCGGTGATGGAATCAGACTCTAGGCCAAACCAATGTACTTAGCTCTGACTTCCAAAATAGAGACGAGACAGCCTTTGGTTGAATCTGGCTCAGGAATGTCACTATAGTTATATAAGCAAGCTTTTCAAAGATTAAAAATGTTGATTTATTTTGTTATCAGTTGTTCCTAGAACGTAACAATGAAAGCATTGCCCACTAAGATGCTGTCATAATCAAACTGTATATTTTCATTGGATTGCAAAGCATACTTATATATAACAACATGCTCTTCAATATTATAAATTGATTCTAAATTATTGCACACTTGTCTCTTAGCTCAGATGGTCTTCCTTTCCAGGGTTCAACCCAAACCATTTTACTGCAAAATGGGGCCTTCTCACCATGCTATAGGCTAGATATTAAATATTTTCTCTCTTGTAACTGACCAGCTGGCAACATCTGCCACTAAACTTGAGATAGCAGGCTCAGAGAGGTGCATATCTCTGTACAGATTTAATTGAAATAGCTGGGGAAGTGATTGGACAGTATAGCAGGGGAAATGCTAACATCTGCTACCTGAGGCAGTTACCTCACTCTGTCTAATGGAGTCTGGATAATCTGTATCTCCTGATCTAACATCAAAGCTGAGTCATTGAAATGTGGTGGTAAAATCCCAAATTGGGCTATCCAATGTTTCATTTTCAAAAAAACAAGTAACCCATTTTATTCATATTTTTCTAATGTATAAAAATAATCCAAACTTGACCCTGTATTGATTCTTCTGACAATATTTTCACAAATGCATCAATCATTCTTATTTACTCATCGTATTTGGTAACATGATTTTGGACTGTGTACAGTAAAAACCCCAAACTATAGAATAAGCAATATTAGAAAACATTCTACAATTAAAAACATTCACCAGCATTTACTATTAACAGATTAATAGAAAGAATTTAATGTTATAGGCACTGCTGCCACCTCACTAATTGAGATAAATCATATTTTGAAGGATTTCTAGAAGGATGTCAAGAATGAGGCCAGTCTCGCCTCACGAGGGGGGGGGGCTGAGATTCACAGGGCAGATGCTATGGCAGAAAAAGCTTTTCTCCTGGGTCCTGCCAAATGTAACTCCTTCACAGATGGAGAAAGGTTTCTTCACAAGAAACCTTTTCTGCTGGATCCAATGGGACAGGCAGATATAATCAGGCAGAGGCGGTCCCTCAAATAACCTGGTCCCGTGCCATGAAGAGCTTTAAAAGTCAAAAACAGCACCTTCAATTGGACTTGCAAGCAAGCTGTGCAGAGTAATTTGTAGCTATTTCATTTTTACTGTTCATAAAACCATCTTATCTTAATTTGATATATTCCAGAAAGCTGTGCCCAAATGTTTTTTCCCATATAAATATGGTCATATCAGCCTGATCTTTCAGAACATTGTCTAGCTTTCTTCCCTTTTACTCTTGAAATCCACTTCTAAATGGCCCTGCTGGCTTTAAAAATGTTCCATGAATTTAATCTAGTTCACTGCTTTGAACTTATCTTCAGTAATAATGCACCTGCTAACTTGACTTTTATGACTTCCTCACATATGTAAAACCATTATTTCAAGACAGTCTGTAGTTCAGATTCTCCATTTAACTTATACCCACCAGATGAAATACCTTTAGTTTTAACTATACTAACTCCCATTTCTCTTCATATTGAGCACAAAAATGGCAGACAAACAGGGAAGTGTTGCATGGGTTTTAAGAAGTGAAGGCAAACATTTTTAAATTTTTTGTATGTATTTTATATTATAACACTTATTGTCAGTGGTTTTTAATTATGTCTGTACACCGCCCTGAGTCCCGGAAGGGAGAAGGGCGGTATAGAAATTAAAATAAATGAAATTCAAGAATCTTACAGGCAGTTGATGTGTCAAAGCTGGGTTGAAAAGGAATCTGGGTCAGGTATGGTTAATTCTTAGATAGGAAACTTAATAGGGTGAACCAGGTCTATATAATAGAATGGTGGTGGGGGGAATCAATCTAATAATGCAATCCAATCCAATTATTGAAATAATGCTGCCAAGAAAAATACACGAATGTGTATGCATGTGAAGTGAGCAGGATTCAAGCTTGAACTGAACAAGGTTTTACTTTCGTACCTTGCGAAAGTTTGAGCTGGGATTATATTGAGGCTCGTTTTGGGTTAAAGCTGTTTTAGTCAGCAACTGATCTGCAGCAATTAAAGGGCAAGACCGAGATACTGGCCAGGTCAGGCTTCAGGAAGAAGCAATTCGCCATATTCTGTAAGTTGTGTTGTCTTTCTAACAGTGGTCCTGTTTTATTCTGCTTGGTGGTTTTGATAGAAAGCCATGTGCCATATTATTAAAGAATCTTAGTAATAAAGTATAATAAAGAACATTAGTAGTAGTAGTAAAGAATATTAAATCTCTGCCCAGGCACCATGGATATTATAAACTGTATTAACTAAACTGGATCTTCCTCTGCCACCCTCTTTTTGAATTTACTGAAGGCTACTATAGGCTAACAACCCTGTCATCGTTCCAGAAAACCCCAACTCCAATTAAAAACTCTGAGACAGACATTTTCTCAAGGTTCCATTTATTAGAGTAGGTATCTGGGAAAACCGGACTCTGAGAGTTCCGGGTTTTCCCTCAGTAAGTCAAAAACCCCAAATCCATCCTCTGCACCCATCAGTCCATCACATGGTCCAATCACTATCAGTCCCATCTCAAGATGTGACTCCAACCGCTCCTTTTTCAGTTGCAGGACTGTCATGACCTTGACCGGAAAGAAGAATGCTATTTTGTCTAACTACATTTCCTCTACTAAATTCCCCCCTCCTACTTTCCCACACACAAGAAGGTGGCAGCGTGGGAGCTTTCAGTGCTAGTATGGCTTCCAAAGCTTCCAAAGTTGGCAGGGTTCAGGATAAGAGCTTTCCCTGTCATTGCACTGCCCTCTGGAGTAAGGTCGTCTCAAACCTTCCTGACCTTTTGTAAGAACCTGGCTCTGCCATTTAGTTTGGGTCTCCAATGGGGGAGCACCACAGTGGAAACGGTTGATTAACAACAGATTCCACCTCCCCCCCATCCTGCTCTGGCCCTCCCCGTCTTTAACTTCCTTGTGTATTAATTTATATTTTTAGTTTATACAACATTTATCTTTTATGATCGTAAGGTTTCCAGAGTCACCTTTACGTAAGATGGGCAGCCAATAAATTTTATAAACAAACACAACAAATAAATAAATTGAGCAGATGTTGATGGCAGAGTCATCAGAATCAAACAGAAAAACGCACATAATGACATGCACACACATGCGCGCACACACACACACTATGTTTTTGTAACCTGCCCCTTTTTTCTATTTCATAATCCAGGGAACGTTTTTAAGAAAATGATTTAACTTTTTAATCAGTTTAAGTTTTTAACCTAGTTTTAAAATTAGTGAACATTACGCAAACAAAAATAGTCAAGTCTGTAATTACAGATTCTTAAGCATTAAGCAGGACCACCCAGTAAACCAATTTAATTAAAGCCTGCCTTTTTATATGCAAACAAGTAGTGGAGCAAAACATATGAGTTTGTATCTAAATGGTGCAACTTAGTATTTTATAAATATACCCTGATTTACCTCTCAGTTTAATATGGTGCAAAATGTACATAATGGTAAGATAAATGATATGTTACTGCCGTTGCTGTAAAAACTCTGTAACAAATTGTATAACCATTTGACAACATAGGTAGGCAAATTTCAGGCATATGGAATCTAGTCAGTTTTGGGTTGATCTCAAGAATGTTTTACAAGACCTTTGAGATCATCCATCTACAGCTGCATAGTAATTGTGGAAAGAGGAATATGGCAGCAGTTTCTAGAAGATAGCTGTGTTTATTATTTCCATCAAAACCATAGAATGTAACATATTTATCACATTACTTGTGTACTGTCCACTTTTTCAGCCATATGTGGAATATTATCCTGAGAAATTATAATTTTACATTCCCACAGGTATTGCTGGAGAAGACGGAAGGAAAAATGTTAAAAGGAAAGCTGATTGACAGTAAGAATGACTCATAAAGACTTTTAATAGTTAGGAATAACATGAACATTCCCGCACTGTACAGTTATTTCGGTATGGTATGAAAACCCTTGATCTTTGTATAAATCCACAAGAAGTAGCATTAAATCTTGTGACTTCTAGCTCTACTGGTTCAGAGTGAATTTGAGCTTTTTAGATATTGCCAGTGCAAAATTCCAAAACTGGTGAAGCTTCCTATGGAGCCAATTAAAGGTAAATTATTAATATGATATTCTACATAAGAAGTACACTTAGTTCTATAAGTCAGGCAATTTTCAGAATGTCGATCATGCCAAATATTTTTGCACTATCTAATTTTTTGTGTTCTTTTTTAACTGTTAAAAATCATCTCTTGCTAGTCTCTTAAAATTGCTCAGTAAATTCACTTGTAAATTTAGTTACATTTTCAAACTGCCTTCTATTCATCTACACCAATTACCATATATATTTCCCTTATATATTGCATTAAAGACTTGAAATAATAACAAGCAGTAATTCATTACTTTTAAACACTGTTTGTGGCCTATTCATTATGCTTATCCTTTTTAAAAAGTCTATCTGGAAAGGATATTAACATTTGAATGGGAATTCTCGTATTTAATTTAAAGAGCCATATCGCAAAAAGCTAATTTATAGCATGCAAGATGCCATGGGTAGAAAATTCAACTTATGAAGCATCTAGGTTTTTCAGCAAGGTGTGAAGCGTTATACTTAAAAAAAAAAAAGTTCTAGTAGAAAGTAATGGAGAGGAGCCAAAACAGAAAACAGGGACAAGCCTGGAATATTTCAAAAAACTTAGCAAGTGACAGATGAACGCAGGAGTATGTATGTTTTTTTTTCTTTTGAGAGAATGAAAGTTTCTAGAGAACAAAATTCAAATCGATTCTGGATGACAGTTTTAGCAATTGGCTGCACTCTTCCACATTGTTCAATCTCCTTTAAAATATAGCAAGGTCATGCTAACCCAGACCGCTCACATCAGACAACAGTATATCTAACACAGTTTCATGTTCCTTCATTACTTGCTTCCAATTTATCGGTATTCTTTCCTAAGGCCTGTTCTCTAAAATATGATTGAGTTTAGTAGATTTTCCCAGGATGCTTCTATAAAGAAGCTATTTCAGAGATGCCAGAAGAAATTATCTTTGCACATTTTGATATATATTGGTATGTTCTGTTAAAGGAAATAGATTATGGGTGTCAAACTCACTGCGTCATGTTGCTGTCATGTGACGTATCATGACATTTTTTTCCTTTTGCAAAGCTGTGTGGGTGTGGCCTGCATGTGACACATCCAACCCGTGGGCTGCCAGTTTAACTCCTCTGAAATAGATTATTTAGAACCTTTTCAATCTAAGTTCAAATCCAGTTTTGGCACACAGATAGCCTTGGTCGCTCAGGTGGCTGGATAGATATCTTGTTGATGTTTTGATTCCCTTTGTAGCTTTTGATTCTGGTGTTTTTTGAATTGCTTGAATGGACTGACAAGCGGAGGCAATTTGTTGAAGTTCTGATTTTTCTCTTTGGGTACTGTAAGATGTCACACTGGGATCCACAAAGATCCATATTATCTTCCATCTTTAACATCTATATGAAGTTGCTGGGAAGAGCATGTGAATTTGAAGCCATTTGCCACTCGTATACTAATGATACCCAGCTGTAGTTTTTCCCAAAGTACATCCAGAACTGGATGTTACTAAAGTCTTTGCACGTCTCCAGGCTATAAAGGCCTGGAGACGTGGGATATGGGAGAACAAACTGATGCTGAACTTGGACCAGACAGAATTGTTGCTGATTTCAGGAACTGGAATTTAGGATTTTGGTGATAAATCTGTCCTGGATGACCCTGCACTTCTGCAAAGGAACAGATTCACATTTTAGGAGGCCTCCATAATCCATCATTGATGCTGTATAACCACATAACAGCGATGACACGGTGAGCTCCTAACTGGAGGAGAGAGAGGTTATGCATTGCTACCCTCAATGTTGGAGAACTGAAATACCCTCTTCCTGTCAGGGCTCTTGAGGAATGCAGCAGCATGGGCAGTGAGCAGCATCTTTGTCTCTTTCTTTTGCAGGCCAAGTTCCAAGCTCACTTTGGTGTACAGATGTTTCATAACTTAAATCTAAGTTGCTAGTCAAACTGCCTCCTCCCATACATTTTGCTCCACACTCTCCAGGATTCAACAGGGTGCTTTTTACTGGTCGAATCATGAATATATCAAAATATCAGTAATATATATCAGTAGTTATATACTACTGATTATGAAGCAGTTATTGTAGAAAACTCTGTGGGTGTAGGTGTGTACTGTATATCCATGTAGAAATAAGCAGAACATACATTTATAAATAATGAACTGATACAAACTTCAGTATCTATTAATATCTACTAATGCATTTTATCATCTCAAAGCTACATAGAAAAATAATGTAGAAATATGCTTTTTGATAAAAAGTAAAATGCAATCCCAATTATCTGTATGGGTAGGTATTTTTAGAATGCAGGACTTCCTTTGGAACAGAGATTGGCTAGTGTTAATATTTATGCTTATTTAAAACACAGGTGGGCAAAACACAAACTAAGCATAGGCATAAACAGGATTTATACATTTCCCTACCCTATTTGAAATATTGACCTTGCCTTTCAGTCTATAGATTCAGAGTTTAGCATTAGATTTCAGTTTGATTCAAACATGTTGAGTTGCATTTGGCTGAATTTGGGACATAAGATCATGTTGCAATAGTCAAAACGGGAGGCAAAGAAGCCAGCAATAACTATTGCCAATTTGTCTCAGAAAAGGCACAGTTGGTACACAAAATATAATTGTACAAACACACATTCTTTTTTTCTGGATTTAATTTCAGTTTCTTTTCTCTCATCTGCCCTGTCCCTGAATTTAGGCACATTGCTGAACTTAGTATCAGCTGCTTCCTTATACAACAGAAATAAGAGCAACAACGTACCTGGCAAGATGAACTAAGTATCATCAACAAGCTGATGACATTTCACTGTAAAACTCCAGAACTTCTTCAGCAGTGTTAGTAAATGATAACCAAAATTAAGCACAACATAGAAGGACACAAATAGCCTTGGTGTTGTACTTTAATCCCCCAACATCAACTTTTGCTATTTATTTTATTTATTTATAACATTTATAGGACTGCCAAACCAAACACTGGGGAGCTCACAACCCCAAAATTAGATCTGTGCCTATATATGGGTAATCCCCAATTTACAACCATTCATTTAAAGACCATTCAAAGATACAAGATACAACAGCACTGAAAAAAAGCGACTTATAACCAGTCCTTACCCTTATTACTGTTGCAGTGTCTCCACGATCATCTGTTCAAAATTTGGGTGCTTGGCAGCCAGCATGTATTTAAGATGGTTGTAGCATCGCAGGGTCATTTTTGATCTTCCCAGAGAGCTTCTGACAAGCAAAATCAATAGGGAAAACTGGATTCAGTTTACAACCATGTGATTCACTTAATGATTGTGGCAAAAAAGGTCATAAAATTGGGGGTGACCAACTTAATGAATCAATCGCTAAGCAATAGAAGTTCCACTTGTGGTTGTATGTTAAGGATTATCTGTTATATGTGTACACAGACACATATACATAACAAAATTAAAAATAACCACAGCTAAATCTTCCCATGCAGTCCACAATGAGTTCATCCAATGCCAATCTCACATTTTCCCAGCATTTGGGGGAAAGCCAGGTCCTGTATGGTTTTTGGAGGGTTAAAATAATATTGCTTGACCGAAATGACTGGGCCCATTCTATAACAGTGACTCCAAGGTCCAATCATGCTAGGTAATCCAGGTGATCGATGATATCAAAAGCTGGCAAGAGGTACGGGGTAACTATGCCATGCTTTATCCATTTAGGATCTTATAACTTATTTACCAAGAGCCAAAGCATTTCAGTATCATAGCCCGGGTGGTATTCACTTACCTTCGCTACCGGTTTGCAAATGTGAGTGCACGCACCACCTCTGCGCATGCGCAGGACCTTCCATGCATGTGTAGAGCATCAAAAATGGGAAGTGATTATGTCCGGGCGGATGGGCGCAGCCTCCTGCTGTTGCTACCTGTTCGCCCGAATACTGAATACCACTGAATACCACCACTGATCATAGCCCTTCTAAAAACGGGTGTTTCACTGGCTACAGAAAACTTGCATGTTTAGGGGAAAAATAAAAATTACTAACGTAGCTTTTTCTCCGGTAATATTACACTACTAACCAGAGCATACAAAACATTTGCTAGACCAATTCTCGAATACA
>JANHFK010002285.1:87387-97419 GCA_036250565.1 Sibynophis collaris | reverse complement strand
AATTGACTGTAAACCGCCCTGAGTCCTGCAAAGGAGAAGGGCGGTCTATAAATTTAATAAAATAAAATAAAATTAAATTATATTTATCTATGCAGATTATTTCTCAGTCCAATCACCCTCAATGGATTTCGCAGTCAGGATATAGGCGTCACAAATGATTTGAATGTAGCACATAACTATTTCAACTAAGATACTTAAAATAAAACATAGGAAAATAGGAAAACTCTTGAGCCTTTTGAAGCAAACAAATTAAAAAAAAGGTTGCTTAAAACCATGGCAAATACATACACTTCCTGAACTTCAACATTCAGTGCTATCTTATTTCAATGTGATGCTCACTGGATTGGAATAGGGAAATTATATCAACATAATATGACTATCGTTATCAATTGTGTCAACTAATGGCAAAAACTATACACTGGCAGATGTGCCTTGTCCAAGAAGGATAATCTTAATTGAACTGATTAGACCAGAGCTGAGCTTACTCTGAAGTTATTTTTATGTATACAAACGAGCGGTCCACATTAAGTAAAACACAAACACAGACACATACAGAAATCAGTGGGAAGTGTCTGGTGATTGCCTCCTAGCACAGCAGAAGTTTCCTGCTAGTTCTGCAGCCAATGATTGTAGATGATGGTCAGGAAAAAGTCATAACATACACAAAGACTGGCCAGTGAATCCGTCTTCTCCTATTTCAGGACTCAAAACATTAAATTTAGTAAGAACAATAATGGATTAAGAGAGCTTCAGCATCTGGAGAACCTACTCTAACCTAGGAAGTTAAGCAGGGCTGGTATTAGTATTTGGATGGGAAATCATCAGGAAAAAAAACTGCCTAGTCTGTAACATTAGGGAAGAAGGCAATGCATTTTACTGCCATAATACAACCCAAGAATAATTTTGAGTATCATAATAATCATTGGTGTTATTGCTAATGTACTTTCAGCATTGAGTTACAAAAAGTTTAGTGATGTAGCAAGACAGGCCATTTTTTTCAGCCATTTCTTTTGCTTTGGGGTGAGGGGGGTCAGATAATATTCAAAGTGCAAAATATTAATGTTTAACTCACTTGTTCTATAGCTTTACAGACTACACCCCCCCCCCACGTAGACAGAAAACTGTATTGCTGAAAATTGGCACTGAATCAAATAGCACAATCTGGGACTGCTTTAAGGTATACAAAATTGACATTGACCTAGGCAAATTGGTTATTCAGATTGGACCACTGGTATGAGACTTAGTTCATGTCTATAGCTGTCTTTTTATTTCAAAAGAAAAATGAAGGGAGATCTTGTCTTCTGTTTTTCCTCTCCTTTTCCTCTCTTTCTTCTAAAAGCAAGGGAAAGGAAGAAACCGAAGAAGGATCAAGTGCCTGACTTGGCAGTTGTACTTGATTTCATGTAAGGATTGGATCAAACCCAGATCACAACAGTCCAAAGGCCACGTTCCATAACAATCAGTGTCAAAACAGTCAATAGGGCAATACAATGGAATGCTGGAATTCAATTTCTAAAAACAGCAATTGGAGAAAGGGGTGAGCAGATAAACACAGGCCCTGAGTCCTGCAAAGAAGAAGGGCGGTCTAAAAATTGAATAAATTAATTAATTAATTTCATTTATTTTACTATTTTCTAGAGCTCATCCAGATGAGGCAATTTACAATGAAAATATTCAAACTTAAACAGATTAAAAAACAAAATAAAGTTATAAAAATGGCAATGTAAACACTAGCTGTAATGTTCATGAGCAAAACTTGAAGTAAAACTTTTTACACCATGGGCGTCAAACTCGCTGTGTTGCATTGCCATCATGTGACATATTGCGATTTTTCTCTTCGCGAAGCTAGGGTGGGCGTGGTCTACGCATGATGCATCCGGCCCACGGGCTGCCAGTTTGAGACCCCTGTTTTATACCATATTTCATATTTTTTTTAAAAAAAATTAAGCCATTAATACAAAATATTTTTACTATTCTGGGTATTCTATGTTTGTTCAGTATAGTTACTGAAGTCCTGTTTTACTTGTTCAATGTTCATGTTTTATTTATTAAATTTAAATAAATTATATCAAATGATATAAAATATGTTATATTTTACAGGGGGAAAGAAGATAATATAAAGTAACCAGTTCTAACCTGAAACAAGAGAAAACTAATACAAGTAGATTTTCCTTCAGGACAACCTTTTGAATTTTATATGATAATAATGGTACTCAGCATGTAAAATGTAATCTTCAAAAGCTCTTTGCTAATATTAACTAATTTATCTATAGCACTAAATGCCTGTCAGCAGGCTTTCAACTTACATTTCCTAGTTTTGGATCTCGATAATTATAGAATACCTTCTCTATCTTAGGAGCCTGCAATTAAATGAAACATTGTCCATCTCCTGTGTTTTCTCAGTATAGCTAGAAGGCATGAATTTAAAGATAGAAGCAAGAACTTTCTAATGTACAGCCAGAGATAAAATGGCTATTTTCATTTGCTTTAAATAAAGTAATAATGTCTCTTGGAGCAAATTAAGATAGACTCACTTCCTCCTTTAGAGAGCATTTAAAAAACATTTATTTTAAAATTTTGATAGAAATTAAATTCTTTCAGGTTAATGCTAGAGAATCTTGCAGGGGAGTCTGCTAAAAGGCAATCACCTTGTCTCATTAAATGTTGCAGGAAGCGGTCCTCTGTGACATTTAATATTTTCTTGCTATCTCTTTTATATTGATGTGGCTGATTTATGGATGTGAATTTTATCTATGTTGTCTTTTTTGTTTTGGGAGTGAGGAGTTATTAATTGTTTGGTGCTTCTATTCTTAATGACTGCTTCTAGAGTTCCTTTTGGTAGACAGGCAGTGACATAAATTTGTTTTTAAAAATAAAATAAAATATCCTCCCCCCCCAATTATTTCTAGGGCAGGGGAGTAAATAAGCCTTTGATGAATCTATCTGTAGGAAATGGCTTATTTACTCCCTCCCCTAGAAATAATTTCAGGAAAAAGATGACCTATTCATCACCTTCATCAGACTACGTAATGGAGAGTATAAAATTAATTCTTAGTAATCTTGTCCACAATGGTGAACACTTTACTATGATGTAACAAACATGATATAAAAACAGCATAATTGTTTCTATGCTCATTAATCATAAACTAGCTTTCATGCTATTTCCTTCTAGGAAAAGGAAACTTATTCAGAGTGCACAAAGAAGTAAACTAAAGACAGACAATAAATAAAAGAGTATTTGGATAGATCCAATTTACATCAATACCATTCCCTATAGTTCTCCAGTAGAGCTTTGAATCTAACATGGACATGTTTACTATATGTTGGCAGCACTTGAAAGAAGTCACTTCTTTAAAAAAAGGTACAATGAATGCTTCATCCCAGACTTGAAGCACTTTTTCTGACAAGTGTGTATCTTGATTCTTCATCTCTTCCTATCTTTGCAAACCATTTTTGCTTCTTCAGCATCTATATAAAACAGGGGTGTCAAACTCAATTTCATTGAGGGCCACATCAGGGTTGTGTCTGACTTCGGGGAGCTGGAGGGGGCATGGCCAGGGTGGGCATGGACGGCTCGACATCACTCGGGGGGGCACGTGTGGTGGTCCAAGCACTTTGCCAGTGAAAACGGGCTTCTGAGCTGAGTTTTCACCTGCAACAGCCTCCTGCAACCCTCAACCAGCAAAAATGGAGTTTGCAAGGGCAACACATGGTCCTCCTGATGTCCGTTTTCACTGGCAGAGGCACCACGGGCCGGTCCATTGCTGTTTCCAGGGTGGCCCCGTGGGCCAGATCTAAACACCCCACAGGCCAGATCTGGTCCCTGGGCTTTAAGTTTGACACCCCTGTTATAAAACTTCATACTTAGCTTTATATTTCTTCAAATGTTTGATTACTGACTGTGCGATCAGTGCACTGTATAGTATTGGTCTATTAGTTGATTGGGTGTAGACTTGCTAAGCAGACTCTAAGTTAGATATACTGTTTTATTTGTCTATAACAATGTTACTATGCTTTTGATAAAAGTGCCTTGTGGTTGCAACTGGCTAAAATCTGCCCCAACTCATTAGTACTTCTGTACTATAAGGAAGGTACCATAGATTTAATTAAGCCTGGTAATCTAGTCTATATTTATCTTTTTAAAAAGGAGTACATTGAAAGTCTCAATTACTGAAAGCCATGATGGAAGGTAGATGTCAATGTTTATACTCCCATCCGGACCTTAAATAAGTATTTTGCAAACTAGACATTTGCTGTAATTAGCTAAAATATGCAGAAATATCTTAAAGACCAGAAAGAGGAACAGTCCAAAAGTCTAGCCAAGTTTAGCTAAGGAAGAGCTTTAAGGTTTTTAATATGAATAGCTTGGCTCGTGGTATGAACAGTCAAAAATCCATCACTCACAGATATTTGGCTATACAATTGGAACCTGAAGGTTTTATAAAACAAAAAGGACACACTGCATCTAGGTTCTACAGACATATTGCAAAAATTATGCACTTTTAGAAATATGGCTTTTTAAAAAAATGGGCTAGATTAACTTCACAGCATGACTTTTGTTATGTGTTATTTACAGAGAGAATATCCCACTGTGTTATTTAAACTCTGCTGCATAAGCCTTGATTGCTTGTAAATAAGGTCTCAGTGCTTCTTAACACTGCATATTTGCTTATGCACAAACTATCTAAGATTTGTATATGAAACATTAAATTTATAACAGTTTTGACAGCAATGTTACTATTTCTTAATGTAGTTATTATTTAGTAAACTTCACTAAATAAAAAACTTTGAAGCACAATTGGAAGATACATTTTGGATAAGCTCTTTGTTTCAATTCATAGTGAAAGAGATTTTTTTTCTGAATAATTTTACTTTTAAAAGAGTAATGGATGTGCTCTATTTATGCAAGATGAACTTCCTTAAAAAGTCTCACTTGAATTTTACATGGCGTATTTGTTTTCAAGGTTTTCTAGAAACTAGAATAGAAGTGCTTCTGTTTCTAATTTGAGAAGACATATGATATGCTTCCCTAAAGTAGCAAGCAAAATTCAAGCAGACAAAATTTCTTCTGTTATTTTTTCATAAATCTTGACGTGTGATGTAAATGTATCTTAAATAGTAACTTAAAAGGTAAAGTCTAGCCTTTTATAGACCATTAGATAGAATAATTACTGACCAAGAAGAAAAAATTATAAAATTATCTGTGCTTTTTAAAAAGAATCTTCTGAACTCTGGCATTATATTGCCACGATTCAGAACCATGGATTGGTCCCTAGGAAATTGTGATTATTCATCATGCCTGGATTCACATGTCATGCCAGATTATAATATGATATACCGTATGCTATGTGAATTCAGTCACTGTGGGTTGCAAAGCATGGTGTATGTATGTGAGGCAGATCAATGTAGCAAAACATGGTTTAAAGAAACCATAATTTTGAGACATGGGAAACCATTGGCTGTATGTGATCTTTTCTCATGAATTTAGACAGGAGGTATAGATGAGACTAGTACATTTATAAAAGGAAGTCTGTACCTCATCTTTCTTTCAGCTTTATCTATGGGAATATATATTTTCTTTTAAATTTAAATAGCCTGAAATGCTGTAAGTTACCTCAGCTGGTAATATAAATTGGAAAGGTAGCACAGTTATTGCTATATATATAAAATAATTCCTACACCTGATTAGTTTTCACATTGTTTGCTTCCAAGTCAGTGTTGACTCCTGGCAACTGCCTGAATGAATCCTTGCAGTTTTCTTGGCAAGGTTTTTCAGAAGTGGTTTGTCATTACCATCTTCCTACAGCTAAGAGAGAATGACTGGGCCAAGATCATTCACCTGGCTTCATGCTCAGGGCAGGAATAGAACTCACAATCTCCAGTCCTTTTTAAATGTATTCTTTTTTTCTTTCAGGATAACAATCAAAAATGGAAAACAAAAGGCCAAACCCCAAAAGAAAAATATATACATTGTCAAAAAAAGAAAAAGAAAAAGAAAAAAACCCATATAGAAAGTGCTTTTAAAAAGTGTAAAAAGTACAATAAAGGAAAGAAAAAGATAAATATATCATTTTAGCAATTCTATATACAATTTACACCCACACACAAATTCTACATATAGTTATCTAACATAATTATTCAAGTACAGTATGTATGTTTCTAATAATAATAATACGAATGTATTTTGTATAAATGAGTCCCATATTTCATTATATTGTCCATATAAAATGTACATCTATAGTATAGGCATTATACCCATTGATGGCAAGTGGAATCAGGTCTTCAGCCCATTGAATGAAAGGGGCCACACATTTATTATTCAGTGCTGGAAGAAAATATTATCTGAAAAATTTAGCTCTGGTTGCACAATTATTTTTATATAATCCAGTACTTTTTCCCAAAAACAAATGAAGGTAAAATGTTTTTAAAACATGGGATTGAAAGAAGCATTATAACCCAATGCCTTAACCACTACACAAACTGGCTCTCTCTGTGTCACATTTAGTAGCTCATTAAATTTTTTCTAATCTTGTGATCAAAGCTTTGCTTGGCTTGCAGAGTTACCACAAATGTCATTGATTTGTAAATGCTTAAATGTGCAGCTAACAAGGTTTCTATCTGCCAACCTATTTCACTCTAGCATTCTATGGAAATAATCTGGGTTGAATACAGTATGAACATTTTACCCTCCCCCACAACTATGGTCAAAGACCAGAGGGACCCTATTGTAATTGTATTTAGACACAGTTTCTGATGTAAGGTGCATTTGTGGAAAACACTATGATTTGAAAGATGGCGGCCAAAATTTCTTGAGGGAGCGCTGTGTGAAATACGTTTGCACATGCCTTTCAATACCTTTAGTAGCTCTGGAAACAGCCTTTGATAGTTTAAAATCACCAAAGAATAACTTCCTGTAGGGCATGTATGAACCAGCCCAAATTCAGAGCTTGGCGTTATCAACAACACATTCTACCTTAGCTGCTTATTCAAAAGCACATTAAGGTACAGAAAGCAAGCAGCTTAGTTGATTAAACATGTAGCAAAGTTACGCATGATGTCATTATCATCTTTAGAAAGCTTTCAGCTGGAAATGCGGAGCTTAGTCCCCCTGCTCAGTTCACACAAAGCGGGTAAAAAACACTCCTGCTTTTGTTGTGAACTTCAGATAGATTATCTCTCAATGTAAGTTTTGTTTATATATGAAGCTTTTTAACAAAAGTCTTTGCAAGCTATGGTAAAAATCAAGATTGGGATCACAACCTTGGGATCATGTCTTATAGCCATGCTTAAATATTGACAGAAGAGTCACTTTTAAAAAAATAGGCTTACAGTGCAATTCTACGCTGGCAAATTTCTTCAGAAATATATTTAATTGACTTTAGTGGCTCTTACTTTTTTGGGATGCAAATTTAGATGAGAGCTTTATGAAGATTAGGAAAGGTATCGTATTCTTTCCAAATATCTTTTTAACTTTTCTTTATCTCCATGATTCCTGTTGTTGTAAAACTTTAAAAATAATTGCCCATCTTTTTCTAAAATTATGAATATAAGCATATATTGAATAATCTGGTGTGATGACTATACAAATTACTATTGTGTTATGGCTCTTAAGAAAGTAACATTCATGTTTTAATCTCACACCTTATTTGCAAAAGTATAGTTTGCTTGCTTTGAAAGATCAAAGTTTGAATACCACCAAAGGAAATGTGTTGTGGTAATTTTTCATTAATGATTGATTATTGTTAAGAATTGCTTTATTTGATATAAATATTTTTTCAATATTTTAAGTGTTCATTGAAAATAGAGATCAGAAGCTAACTTTAAAGCAATATAGTTCCATACTGTGAATATACTTTTTAAATTAGAAACAAGATTGCTTATTTAAATATCAACTTCTTTATACTTATTATTTTGATACCTATTAATTGAGGAAATGCTTTTTTTTCTCTTTTAAATTTAATCAGTTATGTTTTCCTCGAGAGTCAGTTTTTTATATATTAAGTTAACAAGAAAGAAATTATTTCCTTCCTTCTTTCCTGATGCATAAAACTTTATTGGGGTTTCACTAAGGTCAAGGTTGGGCAAGTAATCAACATACCACCCAATTTTAATAATTAAAGGTTAATGTACATACCTATGGGTTATCAATCTTTGCAAGTTTGCACAGGCAAAGCAGACATCAAAACCTGGAGTGAAGCTTGACACCAATCATGTTTTGTCCGTGCAAGCATGATTAGAATTATAAAAAAATGTTATGCTCTTCCACTTTTTGCTCACAACCTCCCTTGTCCTGGTTCATGATCAATAATTTTAAAATCTGAATTGTTGGACTGAGGACATCCAAGCTATGATCTATCCAAAACCATAGGAATTCATGTAGTCCATCCACTCTCCCAACCTGACTATTGGGCAGGTTTATTTAAGGAAAAATACGGGAAGAAAGAGCAGTGTATCTTGTCTTCAGCTCCTAGAGAACAAAAAAATTGAGAAATTCACTCCAAAAAAGAAATATCAAATACTGTATTAAACCAGTCAGGACATGATAAAAGCTTGCTTCTGAATTATGATTTTTTCCTGAATAAAACATCTTCAGTTTACAGTTTTGTTGCATTTCTAAAGGTATATATTGAATGGCCTGTGGGGTATAATGTTTTACTGAATCTAAACAGAGCTGGTATAATACTGGAGAAACTGGCCTAGTGAATAACATATTGTATCTGAAAAGATAGAGACTTATCAAAGTTAAAAAAAAGAGCCCCTGTCCAGACCAGCACAAAACCTTACTTATATATTAGAACGTGCATATCCACATGTACACTACAGTATTACAAATGTATTATTTTGAAGTATGATAGAGAGGCCTAATGGCAAATATATAAGATTTTCTAATACACATTTGTCAAAGGAACAAATGAGTGCATGATATTATTAGTATAGAGCCAGTTTGGTGTACCAAGCTAGAAACCAGGAGAAGTGAAGTTCTAGTCCTTTCTTTGGCATGAAAGCCACCTGGGTGACCTGGACCAGTCACTGTCCTACAGCCCAACCAACTCATAGGGTGTTTGTTGTGGGGAAGTAAAAGGAGGAAGGAATATTAAGTATGTTTGCTGCCTTAGGTTAACCAAGATGGAATAAACACAAATAAATATGTGTCAAGACCATGTATCAAAACACTAAGGAAGAATGACTGCCCAGTTCTGCAAGTTTAAATTTTCTTTCATATTTACATTTATTCCACATACATTAACTTATGTAATCATGGAAAATTTTCATTCTCCTGGAAAAAATATAATAATATAAACCTATATAAACAATGATGTTCTTTGCATATTGCCTATGTAAAGGAGTACACATTTCAGAAGATATTGCTTATAGAAGACTGTGACTGGGCATCAAGAGTTGCTGTGAATTTTTAACCTATAAATGGTATACCTGCAGAAAGATTATGTTGCATTTATAAGTACAACTAGTCTTAGTGGCATTCAAAGTTACAACGGCACTGGAAAATGTGACTTATGACCATTTTCCAGAGTTACAACCTTTGCAGCCTCCCCAGGATCATGTGATTGAAATTCAGATGCTTGGCAAATA
Source organism: Sibynophis collaris (assembly GCA_036250565.1). Classification (NCBI taxonomy): domain Eukaryota; kingdom Metazoa; phylum Chordata; class Lepidosauria; order Squamata; family Sibynophiidae; genus Sibynophis; species Sibynophis collaris. The sequence continues at coordinate 87,828 of JANHFK010002285.1, read as the reverse complement.
GTTCATATTTTATGACCATTGCTGTGTCCTAAGGTTATGTGATCACTTTTTGTGACCTTCTGACAAGCAAAGTCAATGTGGAAGCCAGATTCACTTAACAGCCAAATTACTAACATATCATTTATAGTGATTCACTTAATAAATGTGGCAAAATAGGTTATAAAATGGGGCAAAACTCACTTAACCAATGTCTCACTTAACAGAAATGTTGGGCTCAATTGTGGTTAACTTGAGGACTACCCATATAGGTCTGAGATGGACAAAAGATTCCAGAGTACCTTTCAAGAAAATTGGATTTGTGCAAGCATGACAGGTAAAAAGCACACCTCACAACGCCTTTGGTAAAGCACAAATTAGCAAGTATTTTTGCTAATAAGATAACTTTTATTGTCATTTCTCCCCCCTGCGGGCACACATTAAAAATGAAATTGTTGCCTGCTC
>JANHFK010002285.1:70040-87287 GCA_036250565.1 Sibynophis collaris | reverse complement strand
TGGTTCTCCAAACATCTCAAAATTTCCACTACCGGTTCTCCAGAACCTGTCAGAACCTGCTGGATTTCACCCCTGGTTGATACTGTCTGGAACAAAACTGTGGCTATAAGTGGCTGTTCTGCTTCGGATTCACAATTCATCTTCCATTCTCGTTCAGCCTCACGGGACGTTGCTTCGGTCCTTGGGATTTCTTGCGCCGGACCGCGCCAGGGCCAGGACTTCGTCCACCAATCTCCCTCCAGTACTTACCTGCGCCTCAAAGCCTTCCGACCGACCCAAGGAAGGAGAAAGGGGGGGGGGAAGAGAAGAAAAGAGAGGTATGCAAATAAGAAACGCCAGAGCAGCCAATCAGGAGCGAGCGGCAGGAGTTTGGGGAGCCCGCTCGTTCTCTTTGAGTCCTCCTCCGCCCACTTCCCACCCAGGGAGAGCTCCTCGCCGCTCGCCCACCGTCCACTGCCGGAATTGGGGTGTGTGTGTGTGCGCGCGCGAGGGGTGCCACCACTTCTCCGCTGCTGCTGCTGCTGCGCGTGGCCGTCCCTCCCTCGCTCTCTCTCTCCCTCCTTCTCTCTGCCTGTCCGCTCTGCGCCCGGCTTCTCCACCAAAGCAAGTTGCGCCTTCTCCTCTCGCACGGTTCCTTAGGCTTCCTTCAGCCAGTCTGCCCTCTTCAGTTGACCTCTGCTGGCATGGCTGCCGCCTGACTCGGCCCCCTGAGGTGGCTTCTCTTGTCGGGGCTTCAGCTTTCACTCTGCTCGGGAACCGGAGCGGAGAGGCTCAGGGTTGAGCTACTCTTGCTGTTGCTCCTGCTGCTGCTGCTGCTGCTAAGAAGCTTGTTCTGCCCGCTATTTTCTCTTGCTCTCCTCCCACAAACTGAAGGAAGGAGGGAGGCTTTGCAGGCTCGGCGTCTTGCGCGAGCAGCTTTTTTTTCTTCCTCGGGTTTTTGCAAAGTTCCTCAAAGAAAAGCGCCGGGTAAAGAAAAGGGGGTGCATTGATCGCTCCCATCCGCAGCGTGGATGAAGACGAAAAGGGAAAGGCGGCTGAGCCACCTTTGCTGCATCTTTTATCAGCTGTGCTTCCTGTCAGATCGGATCGCTTCAGGTGAGTCCCAGGGCTTCGCTTTGAACGGTGTTTGCTTAATAATCGGAACCTCTTTCCTTTCTTCGGAGATTTCTGGCCCGGGGTGATTGGCAAGAGCCTTGCACAAGGTAATAAGGAACCACAGTGACACAAAGAAGTCGTGCAGAGATGCAACATTATTGGTCGTTCGTAGGAGTAGAAAGTTTTACTTAAAGAAATGTACATTTCGGTGCACTGTTATTGAGCGGTATCTCCCTATCCATCTATCAAATACTTACACAGTGCTAGGGGTGGATATAATTTATAAGACACCCTCACACGCTCAGAAATGATTTGCTTGCAGCTTGAGAATGCTCTGATATTGAATAGTAAACTTAGATTTAGCTTCCTTTCTTCAAATGACTGCCAATGTATTCTCTAGGATCAAACAACTTTCAGCAGCATCTTGACAGGACATGTTTTACAAGGATATGTCTCCTTTTTTCCAAAGTGTAATCAGGCTAAGTACTATCTTCTTATTCCATTAGGATGAGCTACTTGGCATCTGCATAAGAATGTTTACGAAATTTTAGTTCTCATACACCCCAAATTATTTATTTATTTGATAAATAACTCAAAAGTGGCAAAAATTGCCCATTAAAGATTGAATACACCCCAAAAGCCTCTGACATTTGAAATATATAGGATCTGTAATTTGATATATTGATCGGATTAATTTCTTTCTGTTTGCCAAACTTATTTGCCTTTGCTAGAAGCAAAACTAAGTCTTATTTGCCCTTGCTGAAGAAACAGATCATATATTCTTTTGAGGCAGTAGTCTCTGATTTAAAATATAGAATGACTAAGGTCAAATGTTAATAAATTGTATTATTTCTTTAGGACTGTTCCAATACCGGCAAGATAATAATTTTTCTACCTTTATGTCTGTATTCAGTGTGATAACATCAGGTTATTTCAGAATGTTTTAAATTCTTAAGCACTTCAAATATTAAACATCAAAGACATAAAACAATATTCTTTTTGTGCACAAATCCATAATTAACAGAAGTTTCAGGTTATTAAATATTTTTGTATGGAATGTACCAGAAATTAATGTTCTGAATTATAAATTTATAACTGTATTTATACATATGATGCTTCAGAATTTATACTGTCATTCGTATTCTTACTGAATTCTTATTGGCTAATTAGTGTAATACTTTAATTTAGAAATGGGACATATAACAAAAGATAATAATTTTTTTACAGTTTTTTTACCCATAATCCTAATCTATACAGGATGCTTGTTTTGGTAAAACAAATAAAAGTTTGAAGAAATCAATTTTCCCTTCCCTCTTAGTCCTTTCTCTGCCATCAGGTGGCACCTTAACTTTTTATTAGCCCTAAAGCTCACATAGATGCTTGGCAAATATTTTCGTAGTCTCTGCCTTTTAAATTACAAATTTGTACAGTCCCTTGATAATGTAGGAAAAACTCCTGGCTGTTCTGACAGGTTCTGGAGAACTGGTAGCGAAAATTTTGAGTAGTTCAGAGAACTGGCAAATGCCACCTCTGGTTGGCCCAAGGAGTGGGGAGGGAATGGGGATTTTGCAGTATCCTTCCCCTGTTTTGCCCACCAAGCTACGCCCACAGAACCGGTAGTATAAAAATTTGGATTTCACCACTGATTCAGCCACTTAAATCTATAACAACTATCCTTTATGCTGGAGATGCTTAGATTGAAAGAGAGGCTACTTCTGATGATACTGGAGAGATGTGAACTGACTAGTTAGTTGGGATTTCTAACAGCCTTTCCCAGTCTAGCTTGAATGATGGCTTGTAAATCTCAGCCAGCAACATAGTTTAGGGGACATCATTTTGGGAAAGGCTACTACTGTTCCTTACCACATTATTTGACTACAAATAACTTCAAATTATTTGACTCAGATGAGATGCCTATCTTTTAATTCAATTAGAAGCCATGGATACTCTTCAAGCTTTATTTACAGATTCCTAAAAATATCCTTTTATATTGAAAAGGGGCACATTGTATAAATAAATAAATAAATCTTTTACACAATATTGAATTAAGATATATATAAGGAAATAAAATAAGAGAAAAGCACATTAGTCTTCAGGTATTTTGTACATATGTGTGCACACATGAAGTTGTGTATGTGTATACACACATACAAAGTTGCTCATCTCAACAATTCTACTCTGGGCAGCTAACAAAAACTAAAATATAAATACAACAAATATGTAAAAATAGCATTTTCAGCCAACTAATATAAAGCAGCTCCCCAAACACATTATTTTTTTTGCAGTGAGTACATAGGAAAACTGATTTTATATTGTAATAGCAGTATGGATCAATGCTGTTATGTCATTTTGATGTATGAAAATTATGCTGATGGGTCCTAAATCTGGCATCCATTTATGGCAACTCTTACAGTTGGAAGCGATTTAGAGTGTGCAAATATCAGTCTGTGTGAATTTTTGCAGGTCTGCAACCTCTGGGAAATTTTGAAGAGTGGGAGATTGTTTACCCAGCCCTGTGGAGTAGAAGCCAGCAGGAATCCACTGGAGGGAGTGGTGCAGAAGGCAGCTGCAATCTTGATGGTAACTGTGGGAACAGCAGCAGCAATATTAATGCTACCTCTGCATCCACTCAGGGAATGGGCAGTTCTCGTGAGATCCGCTCAGTTTCCTCCTCATCTGACCACCAGCACCAGCAACTGCCAGTTCGGGAAACTTCAGAGGATGAATATGAATCTCAGGATTTCTATCACTGGTCTCCACTTCCTCAGGGATCCAATGGTACTTCTCAGCAACCATCTCGTCCATCTGTAGCTCCTCCAGAAGATGAGGATGAGATGTTGTTGAGAATACCAGCTTTTACTCAGGAGCTCTATCTGCTGCTTAAGAGGGACAGTCGCTTCTTAGCACCAGGTTTTGCAGTGGAGGAACGACTATTGAATGAAAAGAGTACCCCAAATTTGGTCCACACACAAACAGAGAGAGCCTGTTACTATAGCGGGTCTGTGCTGCATTATCCTGGATCCTTTGCTTCCTTTAGCACTTGTGGTGGTTTGGTGAGTATTTCCCCCCCCTTCACTTGTATTTTATCTGCTCTTTGCAGTAAAATTTATTTCCCACTGTTATTGTTCCATCTCTGGTCTTTTTCATAATACTTCCATGTTACCCTAGTTATTATTTACTTTAATTTTTCTTTGCCATTTTCTTTTTCAGTGTTCAAAGCTCTATAACCACTAAAATAAGGAAAACACTTCGTCCTCATTTTAAATTTAAGATATAATTTTGTAATTGTTAGTTTCATCTGCACTATTATAAGCATAGAGAAGTTCTTGATTTGAGCCTCATCCATTTTAATGTTACATCTATTGAACAAGCAATATCAAATAAAGATTTGTTTGTTTTGTGCCTTTGAGTTAATGCTGACTCCTGATGACTACCTGGAGAAGTTCATGCAATTTTCTTGCCAATGTTTCCAGAAGTTTGCCATTGCTAGCTTACTAGGGCTAGCTTACTAGAAAAAGAGTGCCTGGCTCAGAATCACCCAGATGGTTTTGTGCCTAAGGTGGGGCTACAACCCATAGTGTTCCAGTTTCTAGTCTACTACACAACCTACCTCTCATTAAGTAAACATCGATAGTAGTTATTCCTATTAAACATCTGTAGCTGTTTATGTTCCTATACTTTTTATGCTCAAGTTTGTCACTTTAGTGATATATTTTAATGCTTATTTAATGATACAATATGAAGATCTTATTTATTTTCCATTAGTTCCATCACTCTAACAAGATTAAAGTGGACCTTTAGCCTGAAACTATGTTTAAGGATATTTTAAGTTTTCTGATTGAACTTTCTGGAACAACTTTCCTCAATCTGCTTCTTTCCAGGTCCATAATTATTACAAACTGTATCATCATAGGATGAGAACGTCTATTCTAGCTCATTACATTTCTAGGTGTATTTTCAAGCACTCAATCAGGGCATAAAGCGAGATACTAGTTCCTTTAGTTTGTATCTGGTATCTGATGTTCAAACTCAGCCTCATAGGTCTTCCAGTGACTTCCACAATATAGCCTAGATTAGCTTGTTTTCAACATGTTGGCATGGTTACAGTTGCTTAGAACTATGTTGCAAGGAATTTACAGAAAATGGTTTGTTGTCCTAGTAGTTGGATTTTAGAAAATCACATGCCCATTGTATTGCACATCTAAAAGAGTTAGATCCAATATTAGCTACATAGATATAAATGTGCATATCACTTTTCCCCAACTTGGTGTCTTTCATCCTTGTTAAACTGCAGTAAAGCTATGGGATTTCAGGTGCCATAATTTAATACCTCTGGAGAACACTAGTGTTGGGGAAACTGATTTGTATGAATATGACCTCAGAAAACCCATCCTGAGAAATTATTTGCATGAGAACCAGTTAATATGGGTAATTCTGATTTTTCTCTCCCTGAAGGCAGGGAAATACACTGCTTGACCAACACACATATTAAGTCTCTCTTTATTTTTTAAATTATATCCATTATTGAGGAGTACTGACACGCTTTTTTGTTTGCAAAAATGTTTTGTTTGCTTAAATGCAGGAATCACAATGATCCAAGTGCTCTATTTCTCTATGTAACTTTTCTTTCATTCCTGATTATCTTTTCAGTACATGTCATAAACGAATATAATGTAAATACACTATATTGTATTAGCCAATTATTTATTAATATTCTTCTCCTTTAGATACAAAGCTGAATTAAATGTGATAAATAATGTGTACCATATTCTACCAGCTTCGATTCTTCTTTTAAGTCTAAGGATACTACATTTGAGGTTAAGAATGTAGGCTAGGAATGTTTAACCTTCCATCAGCGCCTGTTTTTCACATCAAGTTTGCTCTTATGTTATTAGTACAAGGAGGGAATGTCTGAGAAAGTAAGAGTTAAATGTGCTTTATTGAAACCTTTAAATTAAGATGGATGGTTTTGATTACTTAACACTAAAATTTCTGGTCTGGATATAATGAGAAACTGTTATTAAAGCTTCCAATCTTCTAATGTTCAGCTTATCAATCTAAAGCTCTTGTACTTAACACCAAACTGTGCTTATATGTAAGGCAAGATACTGTGGAATTCTGTGACAACTTTCATTTGCTCTGAAATCCTGGTTTCATAGATAGATCTTTGGTGCTGGCAGACATTTTTAATATGATTTTAGCAGATTTAAGGAAAATTAGAATTAGATCCAATAACAATAGTACAGGTTCCTTGACTGCATAAAGTGTAAAGGTAAGTAGATAGAATGGCTAAAACCCTAGGAACAGGAGAGATGCAAAATTATGGATTGATTTAAAAGAAGGCAGTTACTGTTTCTATTTAGGCTTATTAATGTAAAGCTATATAGAATAAGGATGTTGCTGACAGTGGCTTTGAGCCTGAAGTGAGCCAATGGTATTTAAAATGAACATTTCCTGCTCCTTGTGGTTTGCTGGATGTAATCTGTGGAATAAAGCTACAGCTATGAAGACATCATTGGCTTGTATTTCAGAATTAGGTTTCTCCCAGAGAACATTGAATATCGCTTGCCAATGTTTTGTGGGAACTGAGTTATTTCAATTTATTCTTACTAAGTTTTGTGGAATTGCCAGATTTGATAAAGTTTATAAAGAGAATTAGGTAAAATGTAGACCTGTGGTTTAGTTTGGTTGTTTAGATTCATACTATTTAGTTTGGGGAGAAAGATATACTAATATCATTCAAACCTGTGGAATGCAGTTCATAATTTGAGTGCATTTGTACACGGGGCCTTTTTTTGAAGTTTTCTAGAATATGGATACAGTGCTGTGCAAGACCAAAATACCTTATGCTTTGTTCTAGTTACGTAGAAAAGTTTATAAGTTTAAGCTTCCTCCCATTCAAATTGGATGGCCTGAGCCCTTCTAGAATGGATAACAAATTCTTCATGGTCAGTTTCACTTGACTTGAGAGATTTTAAATGTAGGGAGAGTTGTGCTGGCTTCATAGAATCATTTCACTAATATTCCTCTTAAAGTTTTCTTCAACATTAAATTGAAAATTACACAATCGAGAAATTATCATTTTGTTGCTAAATTACATCAAGATGATCTTGAGTTGCTGGAGGAGCTGCAATTGTCCCACAAATTGCAGTTTTCCCACATGGGTTAAAGAAGTAATAGATTGGACGATTTTTATATACTATCATATTTGTTGGTGTTGCTTATGACAATAGAGATCCACATGGGAAGTTGATGTATTTATAGAATTTTACAAATGAGATGGATACATTTCAAGTTCTCTTAAATACGTTGAGGTATAGCACATGTTATTATAGATTGTGTCTATAGATGGTCAGAACATATCTTGACATTCTAATCTCAACTAGTTTAAGAATACATTTTCTATTAAAATAAAGAACATAAAATATAATATGTTGATCAGAAGAACTGAACAAATACCATTTGGCTATAAAAGAGGATTAAATAAATATGTAATATCCAGGGATTATTAAAAGATTATCCAGGGATAATCCATTAAAAGTATTATCCAGGGATTATAAAAAGATGAAATTGTTTCTCTGTCCAACATTAGTAATTCTTTAGAGGAACTGCTTTTTCTTAGAATAGTAAATATTGGCATATAACTTTTATGAAAACTTCTCCAGTTGTAAAAATTCCAAGGCAAAACTTTGTTCATAAGGGCATGGAAATTGAATGAGCTATCTTTTTTACTGAAAGGCCACAGAGTTCAAAAGGCTTTTTCTTTGTTTACTTTAATTTATCACTTGTTTAAGTTCAGATAGATATGTTTAGACAGGCACTACTAGATTTACCTCAAAAAGGGTAGGTACATGGACTTCAATAGAAATATCAAATGGAAACAGAAACAGATTTATCTTGCCTGTAAATTCAGGGAATAACTTTGAGGATCTAAAGTGACACAGATGTAAACTTTATTGCTTACTGAGAGTTGAATTGATTTAACATAATTTCTAGTATTATCATTAAATATGTAAAACACATAAACTCATATTTCCATTTGCCATCATTAGTTACAGCTTATATATCAGTAACAGATAATTACCTAGAACCAGTTTTTAAGTACAATGACTCAAGAAGTAGGGAATGCAAATTAAACAAGCTTACAGGATTGCAATAAAAAAGAGGAATATAATGAAATGAGAAAGGACACAAAAAGAAAAAAAATCAAATCTGGCTGGAAACGATTTGATAAAAATTAGAGAGTTTTCGTTTAACATTCAGGCATATGATAAGAATTGGTTGTAAAAGTGTCTACTGTAGATCAAAAAGTATAGACTAGGGGGCATATATGTTCAGAGAGAAAGCAAGTACAGAAACCAAAATAATGCATAGATTTAAAAAATAGGAAAAGATGTATGAAATAAATGAGAATAAAATGTCACTTTGAATTCTGAGCCATATGCAATACATTTTGTAAACATATGCAATACCTTTTGTAAAGCACACAAATGTACTGTAAGCAACTGGAATAACTATACCTTAAGAGAGGCTAAGTAAGAACACTGGAAAAAGGTTTTTGAACAAGAATATGTATGTACAGTTGTGTCTCTCTGTGTGTGTATGTATGTGTGTAATATGGAAGAAGGAGTCAGTTATAACTGAAGGAGAAAGAGGAAAGACTTAGCGAAAGTAAGATGTAAAGTAAATGAAGCAAGAAGCAATATTAAAATTAGAAACAAGAGGTTGCACATTTGAACCAGAAAAAAATACAATAGAATAATTAAAATTAAACATTATAGCTAAACTAGGTATTTTCAAGATGAGCAATGTTTTATACAGTGTAGAAAAAGAATAAAAAGTTTACTTAGTGACTGAAGTTACAATGGCACTAAAAAAAGTGACATGGCAGCTTTAACACTTACAACCATGAGGGTTGTAACTCAGGTTGCAGTAACCCATGTGATCATCTTTTGCCACCGTCTGATAAGCAAAGTCAATGGGGAAGCTAGATTCACTTAACAACCATGTTGCTAACTTAACAACTGCAATGATTCACTTAACAGCTGTGGCAAGTAAGGACATAAAATGGGTCAAAACTCACTTAATAACTGTCTCGCTTAACAGTAGAAATGCTGGTCTCAATTGTGCTTGTAATTTAAGGACTATCTGTATTCCTAAGGTAAACTCTTAAATATTATTTACAATTGAGGGAAATGTAAAATGGACACGAACACATAATATATTTGGTTGAAGTTGGGATTTCTTTTTTTTTCATTTTTGTTTGGGTGTAAGGGACACGGTGGCTCAGTGGCTAAGACACTGAGCTTGTCAATCGAAAGGTCAGCAATTCAGCATTTCAAATCCCTAGCGCCACATAATGGGATGAGCTCCCGTTAACTTGTCCCAGTTTCTGCAAACCTAGCAGTTCGAAAGCATATAAAAAATGCAAATAGAAAAATAGGAACCGCCTTTAGTGGAAAGGTAATAGCACCTTTGGCGTTTATGGCCAACATTTATGGCCTTTTGGCACCATGGCCACATGACCATGGAGACATCTTCAGACAGCGCTGGCTCTTTGGCTTTGAAACGGAGATGAGCATCACCCCCTAGAGTCGGGAGCGACTAGCACATATGTACAAGGGGAACCTTTACCTTTAGGAGATTTTATTCACATTTATTTGTTAATTTAATATCTCCCATTTATTCTAGAATTTATACTATACTTTTATTGTGCCTCTTCAAGTTTTTGTCAATTATGCCATCAAATTTTGGCAATATGGCAAATGAGTGTTCAGGAGATTATAAAAACGAGGTCTAGAAACTTGAGATTGTTGACCATTAGGAAAAGAGGGTCTTCTGTATTTGGGGGCAGGGAAACTTAACTTACCGGTAGTTCTTAGTTCTTGGGAAAAATGGAATATAATGTTTAGAATTCATACTAATTTCATGATTTTTAAATTTTTTAATATATGTGCTCAGATGGTGGCAGCATTTCTCCAATATTTTGAAAGGCTATTAAAATAAGTTAATATTTTATTTTTTTATATCGTCATATCCAAATTATACCTACATAAAGATAATTTAGTGTAAATTATTCTGATAATGTTTTTTTCTTTTTTAAATAAATTATTGCCCAAATTATAAAAATCTATGCTTTTTCCATAACTAATTTGTAAATCAAAAAAGTAATATTTAAGTTATTAGGTGATTATTTTATAATAAATTAAACAGAGAATTGACTGATGATTTAATCTAAATGGCTTTAAAATGTTTTGATAAATAAGAAAGCCATTTAATGAACAGAAACACATTTTCATAGATCTCAGAGTTGTACATTGGGATTAGGCTTTTAGGACCCTTCACCACCTCCAAATTGCAATCTTTGATATGAAGGATTGGTAAATTACTCCTTACATATGTTATACATTATATATCCATCTCATCTCAATGGGATAGGCCCACCCCACCCACACTGGTAGAAGAGGCATGCTGCAGATCTTGTCAGTCAAGGAATTTCGGTTGATGGAGTCCAGAAAAGTCTTCTCTGCCATGGCTCTTGCCCTTTGGACCATCTCAGGGTGAAATATGGTCCCACCCCCCTGAACGTTTTTAAGGGCCTGCAAACCTGGCTCTGCCAGTTGGTTTGGGGACGTATGGGAAATTGTCACGCTGGGCGTGTTGATGGACTAATAGCAGATCTCACTTCACAACCTGCACATCTTGTTACTTGCTTTTCCCGTTTTTTGCAATAATTTATAATTTAATTAAAATATGTGTGTGTGTGTACATACATACACACATACACATACACATACATATATTTGCCACCCATCTATCCATAAGGTGACCGGACAGTTTACAAGATTAAAAGAATAAATCTATAGAATATGTATGTGTATACATATTCTATAGATTTATTGCTTTTAATCTTATAAACTGTCCGATCACCTTATGGATAGATGGGTGGCATATATATGTATGTATGTATGTATGTATGTATGTATGTATGTATGTATGTATGTATGTATGTATATGTATATATATGTAGTTTTTAAACTTAAATTAAATTTAAATTAAATTTTGATTTAATCTTCATTAAGATTAAAATAATCTTAATTTATCTTCCTGCTTATTATTATTATTATTATTTAATATGTAGCCTGCAAGAGGCCACTCAAATACAAACTATTGTATTTGATACAATAAAGATGCTGAAGTCTTGCATCTTTACATCTGATTATTTCACATTTTGCATGTCCACATAGCAGATTCAAAGTTTGTTGTGGCTTTTCACTTCAAGTGAAAAGTGTCTATAATTTGACACTTTTTATTTAGCATTTGTTCTGATGAAAACATCAGGAGGAAATCTTTTATATAATGCTTAGCAACTAAGCATTTTCAATTATAAAATAACTGTAGAAAATCAGCCTTTTTTACTTTACAAAATTGTTGATTGAAGCTCTTTTCCATAATGGCTATATTTCTTTGGCTTTAATTGGCTGATGTCTTGTCTCTTTAAACATTGTTTGAAATAAATAAATGTTTGGACACTTTTTGGAAGGTTCACCCAATCCTTACATCACAATTTGTATTTTAAATGCATCTATTATTTAGAACATTAGAAATGTGCCCTGAGCAATTTCATAAGTGACTTCATTTTTAAAATGTGATGGTCTTCCAACAGTTTGTTTAATTACCTCAGCTGTGCTTCTTTGGATTCTTACCAGATCTTCAACCTAAAATTAGGTCAAGTCAGGCTAAGACTGATTGAGTGAAAGAGTTGGACTACAGATAGTCAGCAAATGACTCTCTGTTAGTTGCAACAGAGGAACAAGTGTGCTTGTTTCTAATGTCAAATATTCATGTGTTAATCATTCCTTGTGACACTTGTCATTTGTTATTGCCACCACATAAAATTGGCATTGTTTATGATAAGTTTATAATTTAACTGACTTTTGGAACATTGGTATAATCATTACAGAATTGCCAGTTATCTAATTTTTTGCCTCAGAAACTTTTACAAGCAAGTGAAACAATTCCCTTGACAAAAACAATATATTCAGGCAGCTGTCTTCTTTATTTTGGTGTTGGCTTTTTGAGTTGTTTTCTGAACTTTTTTATTTGCTGTTCAGTCATGATATAGGATTTATTCCCACTAGCCAAAAGTTTGGATCGTTGTATATTCAAACCTGACAAATACATATTTTATCTTCTTTCCATTGAGGCAAAATTCTCTACTTCTAAATAGGTTTTGGCTGATTTACTTTTAGTTCTGCTAGAATGCATCCCATTCATGTGAATGGAGTTGATCCCCAGTAGAACAATTATATCGACATGTTGAGTTTGAAAATACATTATTTTATGAAAATACTGAGGCATGTGCCAGAAAAATATTGTGCATACTAAAGATAACTTCCTTAGCCATATCCAGCTACCTCATCTCTTCTTTCTTTGTCCAATTGGCATAAAAGGCAAGAAAAAGCATTCTCTTATGAACTTTGAAGGCAAGAATGTTATTTTAAAGTTGCAAGTGGTATGAGAAGTACTTGGCTATATAGTAATTAATGTTACTACATTTTATTAATATATAGTGCTTTAGAGGAAATTCATTGATTTTCATTAGTGCGGAAAAGTTAATTTGACCCCAGTTATATAGAGCAGAAGTCTATGGACTGGATCATTTTACAGATAAGAAGTCAGGGTTTTTTAAATAAGACATTTCAAAAAAAATCTGTGCTGGGTTGTGGCTACAGGAGACAAGAATAATTAGAGATAGTTGTAATCTTTTGTTCCGGTCGCTTTGGGAGTACCTCTGTGGTATCTTTTTTTTGTTTGCCCCTGTAGTGAGTGTAAGAAATTCTACCATGGGAGGGGGGGTAGATTCTGAAAGGTTTAAATTGGTAGTAGACAGGGTGTTTTTGGAGTAAAGGGGCTGGTAACATTACACTTGTTTCTCTCAACCCCAAAATGGGGTTGTGAGAAGACAGTTTTGGAGACTACCTCATGGGAAGCACTGGTATGAGAGGCAAAACCATCTCATTCCTTTTTTCATATTTAATTTTATTAAAACTTTTAAGCAAGAGGATTAAAAGCTACTACAAATTAATGGAAAGTAAGAAAAATAAAAGAAAGAAAGCAGAGGAAAAAACAAAAGGTGTAAGAAAAGGAAGAAAAGTTAAAAAATAGAAAAGAAAGAAAAAAGTATAAAATATTGACCTGATATTCTTTACAGCAGTATAGTACAGATATATTTTAATTTCTCTTCCTAAAGTGAAAATCTATTACTCTATTTTTTATAATCTATCCTGTATAATTATCAAAATCATGTCACTAGTATGGTTTTTTCATTTTTATTCAAAAAGTTCATAAGAAGCTTCCAGTTGACAACAAGTTAATATCTCTCCATAGTGGAGAGTGTTAAATCTTTCCATCTCTATGTATATAGTAATCTCTCTACTGTGATTATATATTTAAATAATATCCCATGGCTTTTTTCTGTTTATCCATTAATTCTAAGAAGGAATGTTCATGCTTCAGTTGAATATGAATCTTTAAAATTCTCTTATCAAACTATGTTTGATACATTAATAATAACTAATGATTACTCTGGCATCATATACCATTGATACATCGTTGTATAAGCAAAGCTATCTCATTCCACCTATTTGTGTGTATATCCTTATTGTATATTATAAGGTTGCAGTTGTGGTTGAATGTGATTGTTGTGAGAGATAGAAATTTGGATATTAAAATGAAGCCTAAATGAATTATTGGGTCTTTTTGTTGTTGTTTTTGATATTTGCAGACTTTTTGAACCAAGTATTTGTTTAATCTTTGTGAAACTGATCTTTTTCCTTGCTTACCCACAATTTTAACAAGAAACTCCAACTCTGCAGAAGAGAACAGAAAAGTGAGAATGTTACTTTCCATTCTGTGCTAGCAGTTGACTTCTCTACGCCCAACTTCAGTTATAAATCTTTAACTGAAGTAAAATGAAGTAACTTTTATAAAAACATTGGCACAAGAGTTGAGTTTTCAAATCAAAAGAGTCATAACAGATAATCACAGATTCAGGAACATCTAAGAGTAGTTAGTTTCCATTCCAGTTCATCCAGAAAATCTAATATACTCACATAGTGAGCAGACATTTGTTTTAAAGCTGTGTCAGCACAACTCTATGCTGAGTCACACATTTTTGGAAGTTGACAGTTTGATTTGTGTTGTTTTACTCTTCATAGTTTGGGATGCATAGAAGATCTCAGGTGTTTTCCTAGTTGAGATTTTGGCTCAACTGATCCAGCCTGAACTTGGGTTTGCTCAAGTACCTTCTCTACCAAGGTATTTTCTTCCCTTCATTCCTCCAGGATTGGCCTAAATTTTGTGTGCCTATGTGTTCAGCTTCTGAATCTGAAACACTTAACTGATCTCTAAAAGTTGCCAGGGAAAAGCACCAAGATCTATGTGCAATCACCTGAAAGCTACTGAAGGAAGGTGAATGCCATTTGTCTCCCTCAGTGGTAGAGTTAGCTTCTCTAGAGTTATTATTGGCAGCAAATTTAGTTGGTTTCCTCTCAGTAGTAATGAGGAGGGTGTAGTGCAACTACAGGAAGAGAGTTTAGGGACCATTTAAAGGGCCCAATACACATACTTCATGTGCAGTTATGCTTCATTGTATTCTCCACTAGTGCAGTAACTCTATATTCAACAGAATATATTACAGAATGTATTACAATTGTCAATAAAAATTGTCAATAAAGATTTGTCTACAAAGGCACCAAAAATTTAATTCAAAAAGATGCCTGACTTTGTTCTTTTCCTCTGTTCAGTGTATCACTTCTTATTTCGTTCTCCTTGAAAACTATTGTGTTCTATGATCAGATGAACTGAAAGCTTTATCTCTTGATATTATTAAATGATGCATGTTTGAATAGTTTCTAAGTTCATGTTGAAAATAAGAATAAATCTAAAACTCGTTTTCTTATCTGTTTCTTAATTCTATTTTCATTTCTATGTCAGTTTGTGAAATTTTTAAAAGAACATGATTTTTTTCATGTTGGTTTCTGCTATTACATACATTTTTGTATTAGGTTTGGTAATCTGTATATATTTGCAAGCAGTTTGTCCCAGTGATGAAATCCAAATTTTTTTACTACCGGTTCTTTTTTACTACCGCTTCCTTCTGGCAAAGGAAGGATACTGCAAAATCTCCATTCCCTGCCCTCTCCTGGGGGAAGGATATTGCAAAAACTCCATTCCCACCCCATTCTGGGGCCAGCCAGAGGTGGTATTTTCCAGTTCTCCAAACTACTCAAAATTTCTGCTACCGGTTCTCCGAACTGCTCAAAATTTCCACTACCGGTTCTCCAGAACCTGTTAGAACCTGTAGGATTTCACCCCTGGTATGGATATATAGGAATTTGCCACAGCAATGCTTCATGTATATCATGGCACTATTTTAAGTTTTGTTCATTCCAATACTTATATGACGAAACTGTTTCCACCCATTCTAAAAGAAGACAGAAAGGACTTCAAGGCTATGTAATGTAAGATTGTGTAAGATTAGAATTAGAAAAAGCATTATATTTGCTTTGCTACGATGGACTGTGACTTATTTTTTATTTATGTCCGCCTTTATTTTGCACATTTCAAGGTGGCAAACATAACTTCCTTCTCCAAATTTCCTAAAACAACAATGCTATGATATAAGTTGGGGTTAGGAAAGTATGATCAGGTCAAAAGACCATTATCAAAATATATAATATGGGTGAACTTTCTATTAGATCAGTTAATCAGCAATAGAATGTAAAACCATCTGCCACTGTAACTTTATCTCCACCACAAAGTGATATATGCATGCCTAGCTACTTCAACAACACCAAAGAATGCTTTTTTTGTGGCCAGCATTGACAGCTAACAAGAGAAGCCAACCTGATTCAGATTTTACACTGTTGAAATAAAGTACTTATCCATGCCATAATCTCACCGAATCAACATTGATAATGAAACCTGATTATATTGATTAAAAGTTACCGTACTTGTTACAACAACTATGAATGGTCTATGGTTTTTTTAGAGTGTATCAATGTGTATTGTTCACATCCAATGCATTAGGCATATTCACCAGTGTTGGATATGTCGTATCTACACCTATCTCATCATATCTACACCTACCTCTACATATATATGCATAAATATATATGCATACTGTTGTCTTTTTTCCCCAAGATGCTGGAAGTCACAGTGAAGTAGATAAACCTCCTTTTAAAAGCAAGAAATATTGTAGAGGTTGATAGGCCTACAATCTATAGTGATTTATTTATAGCCCATCAAAGCAACCTGAAAATGTGGCACTAACATTTTTTTAAAAATTATTTATTTATTTATTTATTGCAACAGTGCCTGTTTCCAGCAGTTTTTGTAGCATGGAAACAACAGTGTATAACTGGATATGTGTGTGCTAATCTTCTGAAAGGCATTATTTTTTTGCTTGTTTATTATTACATTTATTTGCTGCCTATCTTAAGTATGAGCCTGCAATGTACTACAGCTGCAAAAAACCCAAAAAACAGTCCTAGGCTACATTAAAAAAAAAAGAATGGCATCAATTGCCTTCATTTGTGAATAGCATCAAGATCACAAGAAATGATAGTACCACTTTATACTACATTAATTAAGCCATAGTTGAAATACTGTGTCCAATTCTGGTCACCACAATATTAAAAAGATGGAGGATTATTCTCCAAAGTTTTTGATGGCAAGACAAAAAGCAATGGGTGGAAGCTTGTTAAGACAGATCCAACCTGGAACTAAGAAATTTCCTGGCTGTAAGAACAATTAACCAATGGAACAGCCTGCCACCTGGAGCTGCGGGTGCTCCATCACTGGAGCTTTTCAAGAAAAAATTGGACAACCATTTGTTCAGGATGAAATATGGCCTCCTGCCATGGGCAGAAATTGGACTAGAAGACCTTCCAGCCCTATTATTCTATTCTATTCTATTCTATTCTATTCTATTCTATTCTATTCTATAAAATAGAAAGTTTCCAGAGAGAAACAGATAGTGCAGCTTTAAGAAAGGAAATGGGTATATTTGTGTTTCAATTTGTATCTGAGAGGAGCTTTGGCTGTTCCATTCTTGTTGGTGGTTTTTTTTTTTAATTAACCAAATAT
>JANHFK010002285.1:37716-56320 GCA_036250565.1 Sibynophis collaris | reverse complement strand
TCAAGGTTGACTCAGCCTTCCATCCTTCCGAGGTGGGTAAAATGAGGACCCAGATTGTTGGGGGCAATAAGCTGACTGTAAACTGCTTATAGAGGGCTGTAAAAGCACTATGAAGCGGTATATAAGTCTTATTGCTATTGCTATTTTGAACAATCCTCATACTGCCCCAGTATAGCCAGCATGATATACAGAGTAATTTAATAATGGAGTGCAAGAATTGAAAGCAAGACATTGTCCTCCCCTTTCCCTCATTATTAAGAGAGCTCAGTGGCTTAGCAGTTAAGACTAAGTGGGAAAGTAATAGCGTTCATTGCACCTTGGCATATAGTCATGCTGGCCACATGAACACAGAAGCATCTTTGAATAATGCTGTTTCTCTCAGTGAGGAAAGAGAGATGAGCACCGCCCCTTAGAGTCGGATACGACTGGACCGGGGAAATATTTACCTTTTATCTTTCCTCATTATTATATTGCTGCTCTGTTTTCACAATGAAAAAAAGCAAAAAAATGAGGTAGTACTGTGGAGGGCTTCAAAAGAGATTCATAAGGAAATGGCAACAACACATAGCAAAACTGAAATCTGTGAATCCACTAGAATGGAGAAAGTGCCACATTGAAGTACTCAATGAAATTTAAACCTACAGTAATTAGAAGTGTATTATTTGGTTACAAAGCCTAAAAGACAGGTTTTCCCAGACAACGTTTACTGTAGTCTAAGATTAAGAGTAGTATACCTAAATGTACAGTATTGCTACTTCAAAATTCAAAGGAAGCCTATCCGCTGAATTATTATTTTCTTTCATTATTACAAAGGAAGCTTTTAATATAAAAACAGAATTGCTTATATTTGCCTAGAGTGTATATATATATGTATTGTAGGATTGAAATCCTTTAACACTATCGGTGAAGAATGTTAAGAGTTTGCCTTTTTTCATCCCCATTTTAGGAAGGATTTCTGTGTGCATAAAGATGAGCCTTGTGATACAGTGGGTAAGTGAAATTTAAAAAATAGCTCTTCAAAAGTATCATTTTAAGACTTCGACATATAGTGAGGTAAAGAAATGGAGAATATTACTTTGAATATATGTAGTTTAATAACATGTTTAAAAACACAAACTGCTTCAGTTCTTGTGTAATGAAAAACAGATATATGAAATGTTTGACTTTCCAGCAGGGTTGTTGGTAGTGGTCAGCGAGCACTAGATATAGTCATTGAAATTAAAAAAAAAGTCTTCTTGTGGGAAAGATCATGATAAAAATCATATATTTTATGAATGTACAGGTTCGGAAGACTTAAAATATATTCCCTATGTTTGAAAATGGGTATAACTCAGTGGTGGTATTCAGCCAGTTCTATCCGGTTCAGACAAACCGGTAGTGGCGGTGGCTCCGCCCACCCGCCCGGATGTAATCACGTCCTATTTTTCATGCTCTGTGCATGCGCGGAAAGTCCTACGCATGAGCAGAGGTGGCCTGTGTGAGCTCACATTTGTGAACCGGTAGTGAAGGTAAGTGAATACCACCCCTGGTATAGCTGTCAGTATGAACCTTACTGCTCTGGAAGTAAAATTGTTTCTGCTTCTCCCAGCAATTAGTTCTTTGAGGAGAGCTTTGAACTTGATATCTGACAGTCAGTGACACCTATTGTTCTTTTACCTCACTAGGTTGCCCAAGTAAATCATTTAGTATATCAATGTGATCATATATATTGGGGCTTATTCAATAAATGTTCCGCAAATTTCAGAAATTGTAGAGGTTTTTTTTCTTTTCGTTTTGACCTTTTGACGAGACTCATTTTTAAAGGGAATGTTTGCATTCCACTAATAAACTTTTAAAATATTAATAATCATGGTGTGTATTACATTCATTAATATTTATGACAGCTTTTCTTACTTGATGAATATGCATAATACTGTAAGTGTTCTACAGCAAGTGTTTTAAAAAAAAATGGCAGCATATGAATTTAACTTGTTAAAGATGTAATTAAATAAATTGAAATAAACTTTTCCAAGTTATGTTAAGAATGCTTTCTTTTTCTTACGTTATAATAAGCACCTGTATGTTGGAGAATTGCCAAGTAGGCTGGAAGAGGGAGTCAAGCAAAGGCCTAGCTTGCATAGCTGTAAACAGCATAAACATGACTTCCTTTGAAATCCATGAAGGCTTATCTAGTCATTCCCAGGGGAAGGCAAACAATTTGATGAGATTCTTTGAATTGTTTCATTGTTTGCGCCTGACATTAATTTTACTAGGCTCGTTTTTCCACCCCTGGGTAAAAGCAAATACATCAGGACCCACAGGCAGCTGCTGGATTGCCTAGGAGTTAGTGGAACCTTGCTTACATCAACAAAAGGCAGAGATAAGGAACTGGAAGGCAACTGTGCTTTAATTAGTTCAGCAACAGGCTCAGAATGCTCAACATCTAGTGGCTCCTACCTCCGGCGATTCCAGCCCTGCAGCCTGCCTTGCTGCATTCCCATAAGAGTTTTCCAAAGAAATTTGGGGAGATCTTGCTTATGCTGTTTGTGTCTATGTAACAACTCCAAGCTAATTCCTTGCTTGTCCCCACCCCACCTCATCCTTCAGCATAACTGGCAATTCCTCAACACTTGGAATTGCTGGTTTCTGTACCTCCAAGAATTCTGGTCAAAATTCTTATATGGTCTACATCAGAATTGTGATTTGCCTTTTGAAGGTTATTTCTTATGAAAAATCTTAAAAGTTAAGTTGAATTTGATTTGGTTTAGCAAGGATTAGGCTACAATTAAATATAAAGAAGATCAAACTAATGCAACTAATGAAATTGAGTGCTGGGATATAATTAGTTTAATTTTAGGGATAGTTTAATTTTAGCAAATTTTATTTGCGGACTTATTTGTTAAATTGTAATTTGCTTTAATGATCTTCAATTTTTAACTATAATCAGAACATAATTTCTTTGATCATTTTGGGGAACTTTTTATGTGACAAGACTGCATGTAAGTATATGTGTGGAGCAATAGCTTTTTCAATAATGAGCACTTAGAGATTGTGAATTATCTTAGGCATCCCTTATAGGGCCAAATAGTATTGTATGTGTGCATATTTGAGTGTATCAAACAATAAACAAAATCATAATGAGTTATAAATTAGAGCCACAGTTCCCCAACTGATCACCATGGAACCCTAGGGCCCTACAGGAAATTCAACAAGTGTGCTGTTTTTAGAGAGAAATACAGCAGTTTTTGACATCTGTTGAACATCATATGAACTAGGGGAACTATGAAAAAATTACTGAGACAATAAGGACGCTGAATTGAGAAAATCTGAGAATTTCTGAAGTAGAAACCTCTATAAATACTGTATTTAAGGTTCAAATCATAAGTATTATGTAGGAATAAATTCCATTACACAGTGAGAGTTATTTCCAAGTATAAAATGTATAGGAGTTTCTAAGAGGCAAATTAAACACTGGATTTTTTTAAAAAGCAACCAACAGAACAGCAAAATTGCAGTATATAATATGTAGTATTTATACTTTTTAAGCAACAGATATGTAAAACAATTTTATTCTACCTTCTTTATTCCCCTAATGGAAAACATTTGGTATAAGGAAAGAAAATGAATATTAGTTTTTTTTCAGAAAGAGAACTGCAAGTCAAACTCAATTTTCCCCAACTCATGCTTTGAAGTATGTGTATCTGAGAAACACTTGTGTTTATTAAAAACGGAAAAAAACAAGTCAGAAACATATGAGCATAATGTATATCACATTTGCTATTTCAAATATGGCTTAACTTTTTTCAAATGCATTTTGGTGAAAATTATGAAAGTTGAAGCCTTATAAATGTACCGTTCAAATACATTAGGATTTATTAGTGCTGCTTATCAGTTTTCTGCATGAAAGCACAATCCTAAAAAGTGATTGTTTGTGTTTTAAATATGGTAGCAATTTATTACTTAAACTGATTAATAAAATCACTGACATAAAATGTCAAAAAATGAATTATTTCTAAAGTGTGTTGTCTTTTTCTTTTTGCACTGGTATCTTGAGTTCAATTTCCCAAAGCTCAAGTCAGCCTTCTCAATAGTCATGGATTATGAAAATCATAGTCCAAAACTTCTAGAGCATGGGTATCAAACTTGCTCATGTCATAGGCTGGATCATGATGTGTCGTGACATTTTTTGCCTTTGCTAAGCCAGGGTGGGCGTGGCCTACGCATCAGGTATCCAGCCCACAGCACGCCAGTTTGACAGGCCTGCTCTAGAGGATGTATAACTTTGTACTTCAGTATCCTTTTTTATTCTATCAAGTATCAGTTTCTTTTCATCAGAGTGTTCTGACCAGTAATTTTCATGACCAGTAAATATCAGGTTTTTTTCTTCATTCTTTTTACGTAGCATTTTCTACATCTTGTCTATTTGTTTTTATTTCTTTTCCTTTAATTGGTGCATAATGTTAGTGGTGAGATAGTCGGCATATACATTTCAAAAATAAATAAATAAAATTTCATTTCTACTTGTGCCCTTCATTTCTTTTTAAGACTATTCTTTTGATTAATAAAAAATATATCACTTTTTGGAACTAATTTCTTAGATATGGCTGTTTTTTTTAAAATTGCCCCAGTGGACTTCATTTCTGTCTATCAGTAGCTGTATCTTTGTGTTGTTATAAGCTCATGTTTGTGGACATCAGTGATACTATTTAGTCACCTTGTCTTTTCATGCATCAGGATCTTTTCCATTGACTCTTACCTTAGCATTAAGTGTCCAAAACATTTAAGCTTTATGTGTGAGCCTGATTTTACATTTCAAATGCTATCCGCAATATGTTGTAATAAGAAGCAATCAAAAGTTTAAAAATACTAATGAAGCAAAAACAAACATCTTGAGGATTTACCTTTTCTATTATCTTTTAGATGTTAGCAATATGATCTCAGATACCTGTGTATCTGTATCTGTGTATCTGTGTTTTGCAGTTTTCATTCCATCTATTGTTGAACTCTCAAAAGTGCAAAATTCTGATTGTTACCTTAATAGTATATGAGATAAATCAATTGTTGGGTGTTTCCCCTGATTACCGGAAGCAGTTATATCATTAAATAACAATTTGGGGATAAGAAAGATTTCTTCTTTCATGTGATCTTGCCACTGAAGTTGTCAGTTCTTTCTACGATAATGTAAGATTTACGAAAATCCTTTATGAAAGTCCTCATTTCAACTGCAATAGAGCTAGTATAACTGGATTGCAAAAATCTGGGCACCTACTTGGCTGCAACCTAGTTGTCATCTGGAACTTGTAGTCAAGATGTGGCAGCCATAGACCATAGGAGAGTTCCCTGTTTTCAAATTTTCTTTCTCTCCATCCACAGACTTTTATCAAATCCTTTATAGCAATAGCACTTAAACATATACTGCTTCATAGTGTTTTACATTCCTCTCTAAGCGGTCCACAGAGTCAGCATATTTCCCCCAACAATCTGGGTCCTCATTTTACTGACTTCGGAATGATGGAAGGTTGAGTAATCCTTGAGCCTGGTGAGATTTGAACTGCCAAATTGCAGGCAGCCAGCAGTTAGAAGTAGTAGCAGTACTGCATTCTAACCACTGCACCACCATGGCTCAGTGTCTGCCTTTCTGTTCTCCTCTTTACTGTTATTTTGTTGCTTTATGCCTTGCATATTAGGACAACATATTTCAGGAAAATATTACAAATAATTTAGACTAAATTTTATATAATAGCTCTTAATTTTGGTTTCTTCTACTGTAAAGTGTTGGAAGCCAGTTTGGTTGTTGAAAAATATGTTTAAAATCAATAGACATATAAAGATAAACCATATTTACACAACATTCAGAAGAGACAATAAAAAAACCAAGAAGGAACCAAGAAGGAAACATCTTCTCCAGGAACCAACACTCAGATAAGCAGGGATTAACACCAGGCAAACAAACAGAAAACAATTCCCTAATCAAGGGACTATCAAAGAGAAAACTACATCCCCACCAAAATTGGAAGGACAATCTATTGTATATAAACAAGGAGCAAACCTCACCTTATTCACATTGATTATGTTACCAACTAGATAATGAAAAAACTGAAAGCAAACAACCAAGCTCAGAGAACACCAAGGATTCCACTGCTGAGAATACTTCCCCCAGCATTTTCCACCCCTTATGGCATGCCTGTACTCCTTACCTGAGACTCTTGCCTTTTTCTGCTTAATGATCCATTGTCGGGAAACACTCAGCCAGAGAGGGAGGAGGTCTCAAGCAAGGATTAGCCTTAAATCATTGCGCAGATGCAAGAGATCCAGGACTAACAACTCCTAAACTCCATTGAACCGTATCTATTTCTTCCCAAGAAATGGCAAGGAGTCTAGGGAGATTCCTGTATAAAAGGCGGAATATAATAAAGTAGTTAGCTTGAACTCTATACATGTGGAGCTGGTTGTTTGCACCAGACATGGGATTATGTCAGCAACCAGGACTGCTGGGATTGGCATCACTAAGCAATGCAGTACCATTACTTGCTTTATTATCACATCACTTAGTGACAGCAATCCTGGTCCCTATTTCCATCGTACCTATGCTTCCATTCTTTATTGATTAATATATCTATTCACTTAGCAACCATTATAGCACCTTATAACATCAGTAAATATTAAGAACAAATTCTGTTCTAGATCAGACCAAAATGTTTTAGAGCAAAATCTTAGAGCAAAGTGTTAAAATACCTTTAGATTGAGTAACCCCCCCCCTCCAAAAGCCTTTGAGTCTAATCTAGTCTTTCCCAAGTGAAATCTATCAATCTGGAGGGATTCCTATGAAATAGGTATAGAATTGTAAAGTAGCTAGTTTGAACTCTACTCATGTGAATCTGGGTTAGTCGTGCCTGACATATTGATCACATGACAAAGGATATATAAAAGGAAAAACAGTTATGAATTAATAAACTTGTTTATTTTATCATTCTGAATATTTGTGCTTTTAAAAATGTAATTGGATACAAGTATCAATTGTACTTATTTTTGAAAGTAGGATTCAACATGGAATTAAGAATTTGTGTGTACTTATTTGATTTTAGTTGAACTTATTGGAATTTACTTTTGAATAACTTTGTATGGGATCTGACTTAGCTCTGCTTGTTTTCACGTTCTAGCATGTAGAAATCATAGGTTCTTTAAACTTAATAGTTATAAAATTACAATGTTCCTTCTGCTTTCAAGCAGTGATACTTCATAAGCAAAGTGTATCAATTTTCAGTTTTTAAGTAAGTTGTTAAGCAATCCCTATCAATTGTACTCTCTCTGTGGATTTTATCTTGGAACCATTCCAGCTGTGTTAATAAGAAGCCACAGGAAAAAGGAAAGAACGAAAATTCTCTCTCTCTCTCTCTCTCCCTCTCTCTCTCCCTCTCTCTCTCTCTCACACACACACACACAAATCTTTCTCTTACCTAATGCTGTGATGGTTAAACAGGAGCAGCTGTTCTCCTGAATCTAGTTTTTGTTTCCTAATACATTGAATTAATAGTGAAAGACAAGACTTGAAACTAGTTTGCAAAAAAAAAATATGATTTGAATTCAGTTGCTAATGTTTTATACAAGTTTCATGCTCAACTATAACACTGTTTAATAAGAAATAAAATGAATAAAACACATTTCATTGCATCTAGATTCCAAAGTAGTAAATTTCTTTAAAAGGGCAAGGGTATTTTTACATTACCTCAACTATTACAGGCATAGAAGATTATCAATCTTTGCAGTGGCGGAATTTTAAAAAAAATCTATAGTATGGGTAGTACTCAATTTATGGCAATTTGTTTAGCGATCATTTGAAGTTACAATGGTGCTGAAAAAAATGGACTTACTACCTGTGCCTGAAGTTATGGCAACAACAACAACAACAATAATAATAGCCTTTATTGTCATTGTACATCATGTATACAATGAAATTGGTTCAACCTCTACTGGTGCAATCCATTGTACTGCCCTACAGTCACTTGATCAAAATTGCTCTTTGCCAGTGAAAACGGAGTGTGTGGCCTCCCCGGGCCTCTGTTTTCGCTGGGAGAGGCACTGTGGGCATGTCCTTTGCTGGTTCCAGGGTGGCCCCATGGGCCAGATCTAAGCATCCCTCAGGCCGGGCCTTGAGTTTGACACCCCTGGCTTAGACTGTAAAAAAAACTCTGAGGGATCAGGACAAAATTGGGAGTCTGTTCATACACCACCCATTCTGCTACACAATAATCTTATTTTCATGAATTGGTCATCATAATAGTGGGACTTACGCTACTATCTTCCAACTTTCTGCATGTGAGATTTCACCATACAAACTGAGACTGCCAAGACAAGGGTATTTCATAATTCTGTAAAAAGAATGGATATCTGGGTTTATTTATTCAATAAGAAACATTCTGGATATACTTATCTGTATGAAGTGAAATAACCATTTAGATATGGAGAAGCTTTTTTGCAAGATCCAATCTAGGTCATTCACCGGGTCCAAAGGTTTACTCTTCTGAGCTCTTTTGGACGTGCTGAAGCCCATCTTCAGGGAACTTCTCTCTCCTTGAATATGTGCTTTGGGTTATTCTTTGTTGAAGCTTTTTTGTTATTGGCAAAGGACTATTTGTTGTGATTAAGATTTATTGGGATTAATCCTCTGCAGGGGTAGAAGACTAATTACGATAGTCCGCCATGAATTGGATGAACTGTTTTTTGGAAGGTAATGGGAATTTTCCTGTTATCTTGGCAAATTCTCAGTTGCTTTCTGGTATAAAGAACGGTTGTTATTTCCTCAAAATATTTCAGCACAGTAATGGGACTGACCTTTGGAGCAACAGATTTTTGCTTTTTCGTGTGTGATACAGTTTACTATTTTTAAAAAATTGTCTTGGTCACACATCTTATTCATATTAGTTTGTTTTTCCTATCCAGCCTTGATTTTGAGACAGAATGCTTCACTTGCCTATGTAGGCTATCACCATCAGAAAGAAGCAAATATGACCCTTTCAGTTTTGCTGATGGCTTTTGATACTAATACATTATTATTATTTTCTTTTTTTGAAGTTGTTGGTTGGATTTAGACTTGGAGGCACCATTTAACACTGTTTTTCATCCTTCCTGGAGAGTGTTGCACATCTTGTTGGTGTCTCATGTATTGCCTTTGAAAAACTTTAGCTGGTCCAAAATACTAAAACTAGAATGGTAACTTCAACCAGTATATAGTAAGTAGGGTTGTGCAGCAATTCTGATACAGTCTCCAAAATAAGTTTTGGAATGCATGGGAAAGCAAGTGTAATGTCTATTCTACAGTACTGTATATGTAACACCTTAAAGCAATTATATTTCATGCAGTTGCCAGAAAAAGACGTGGCTGCTTTAGTTTGACATAAACAGGTAGTGTAGTCCTCTATGCTCTGAAGCACCCTTTGAAAACAAAATCTGTACCACCTGACAGCTTCAACAGGGAACATTTAATAACTTGTAACATTTTCACACAGTCCAAATTCTGGTTGTTCTATTTATTTTTTACTTATTTCACTTGTGACTTACCTTTCTACACTATCAAATATTCAAGGCAGCTAATAAACTTTGGAAAACAAAAAACTGAATCTAAGAAGTACTGAAATTAATACAAATGCTAATTAATTGCTAAAGGTTTGGTGCAATAGATGTGTATTTATAGTTTTCTAAAATCTGTGAAAGTAGAGATCCAAAAGCAACTCTCAAGTAAGTGAAAAAAGCCTCACTTCCTAGTCTGTTTCATGGTGGGAAATGTAATTGTTTAAGAAGTCACGCCTTAAGCCCGTTTGGGGCTTTAAAGTTAATTATAAATGCTTTAAATTGTACTCAGGAAACAATTACTTACTAATGCTTTAATTAAGTACAAATCACACAATTCCTGAATCTTGTGCCAATTAGCAGTCTACCTATAATATTTGTTCCTACTGCAACTTCTGGAAACTTTTCAAGGGTAATTCAAGGGTTGCCAAATCTGATCAGTTTATGAAGATTACCAGCTGGTGAACTGGATCCAGTTGCATTTACTGTGTGTAAATTCCTAACAGATCTCAGACAAGACTGTTTGAAAGATGGCGTTCTTTTTAGAATCCGTTCGGGTTTTCTTTAGAAACATTTTTTGTGCGTTACCACCATTTTAGGCATGTTTAACATGCAACATGAGAAATAACTTTCTTAGTAGCCTCTAGCTCTGAGGCTAGAGATATAACAGAATACTCAATCATTAAAATGAAGAATACTTCTTTTGAGGGAAGAAGCTGTCTGAAAAAAATCCTTTATCAGGCAGTTTTCGATATTTGTAGATATTAGAAACCAGAGAAATACCTTAACAAATTACTGCCTGTCTCTTTAATCGATAATTCACTGGAGATTATTGAAAACATTTTACCTTCTTTATACTTCTACTTTTAGGTTTTGTACTTGTCACTTTAATTTATATGGAAGAAGTGGTAGGGATTATTGATCTTTGACACGATAATTATTTTGTAAGGTAGGATTTAGTTTTGGCGCCTCTGCCAATGATTTAAACTTGTTATAAAGCTACTGAGGCATGCCTGCCCTGGAATGCATCACCATCTGAAGGCTGTTGATATCCAGTGATTCATTCTACTCTGAACCAAGGATTTGAAGTCAATGTATGCTGGATGTTGCACAAGCACACAAACAAAGAGGGGAGAAGGGAAGAGGAGTTTCTAGATATGGGTCAAGTAACAATAGAAATATGTTTGTCCATAGAAATGCATATTTGCCTGTTCCAAAAAGTGTTACATTTCCTTCTGAATGAAAAATATTCAATTTATTCTAGATGAAGGTAGGGTTGCTCCTAGAACTGACCTGCTTGCTGGGCTAAACCTGCCAGATAGTATTTGAAGTGGAGATATGTGTACTTTAAAGATTGCTTTAATAGTTCCTTCTCTTTTTCATGTTATCCTCCTGTCCTCCCTCCTCTTATTTCTTCTTCTTTTGTAGCAGATTTCATGTATAACGTGATAATCAATGGGCAAGCTGCCTTGAATTTCAATAGATAAAAAGCCAGCTTTTTATATATTTGAAATAAATCCTTTAGCAAGAAAGGAAAACCTAAAATAAAATTCCTTTTTATTATTTGTAGTTTGTGGCTTTTCTTATACAATTTATATGATTTTTCACTAAAAACCATGCTCAGTAAATTTCTGTATATATCTACATTCAGTGGAATGTCAGCATTAAAAGACAAGACCACTGTTAAGTAGCAAAATTTGAAGCACAAATGTAAACCAAATGTACATTCTTTTTGCCAATGTATCATTTAATCCTGGTTGAGACAAACAATAGAAGATTTCCAGGAGAGACTTCAATGAGTGCAGATAGACACACTAAAACATTTGGATCACATGGAGAGCTAATATTCCTATCTGTTCGGCCACTGAGTTGCTTACCTGAAATGATATGTGATATGTTTTCTACTTATCTACTGTTGTCCAAAGAGATAAGAAATAACCAATCCAAACCTTTAATATTTGTTTTGTTACAGTTAGTCCTCACTTAACAACTCTAATTGGGACTGCAATTCCACTGTTAAGAAAGCATTCATTAGATAAATTATCATGTAACTGCACCACCTAGCAAAATCGGTTCCTGTAGTCCCAGTTGCAAGCCTTAGGCGAGGACACCACAATCATTAGTCAAGGATTTCATATTTCTCCTGCCCTGTCTCCTCTGCTGGTCTCTGCTTCAACTCCCTCCACATAAAGCAGTTGCCTCAGCCACATTGTGCCTTGTCAGAGGAAGAAGACAACAAAGATCACCTGGGACAGCAGGGGTAGCTGGGGGCATTGGAGTGTGCAGCGGGGGCCAAAGGGCAGAGATGGGGGGGGATAGACTGGTAGGAATAGTTTAAGCACACGCTGTAGTCATAAATGTGAGAATGCTGCCAAGCACCCAAATTTTGACAAGTGATCACACGGTGCTGCAATGAACATAACTTTGAGGACCAACTATAACTAACATTCATTCAGAGCCTTTGTAACTTCAAATACGACACGGAATGAATGGTTGGTAAGTGAGGATTACCTGAAATGTTCTGTTAATAGCAGAAATAGTTCATTGCTTTCTTTCAGAAATGGGGCTAATTGATTGATGATGCTCATTTCTTCCTTTGTAAAGGCAAAGGGGATATATATGTGTCTCATAATCTCCTATAGTTTCATTTCTATATTTACTCCCTATTTTATTTATCACCACTGTATCATTTTAATTCTTTTCCCATTGCTAGTCCATCTGTATATGTTTATGTTACTTCTCCAAGGTTGAGGTTAATGCAATGTGGCAGGAACGCCTGAGGCTATTGTGACAATTTTGCTCTCAGCTTTTAGATTAATTTCTAGTTACCTTTTATGATATTTCTACATTCTGTTACATTGCTACTGTCTTGTAACTAAATAAATGTATAAGAAACTCGGTAAACCGGTTGTCTTAATTTTACAGTTTGTGTTAATGCCAAAACTAAGTCAGGGAATGTAATAAAAAGTATGGTTTTATCAGTGAATTCTTGCTAAATATAATAGAAAAATTATGGCCAGTTTGAAAAGGTTTTCTCAGACTACATTTTGGGAACCTATGAAGCCATATATATTCTATAACTAAAGTGTTGATTAATAACATGCATTTCAAGTCCTGTTTGATAGTTTATTAAGCTGATCTATTCCTTTTTAAAAAAATAATATGTACTAGATGAACTTCTGTTATGGGTGGGAAAAATCCATTTTCTGCTAACATGGTGTATTAATTTCAAATTAACATTGAGATGAAATCCTTATTGTTTTATCCAGAATGTCATATTACAGTTTGAATATTGCAGCATGTAATCATGTTATTTTGTACATGGAAAAATCTGGCATGGAATATGTGAAAGAGGTGTTAAGACAGTGTTTGTTAGACTGCTATTACACTAAATAGTAGACTAAGTGTAGACTAGTAGACTATTGTTTCTACCCTTTTGTACTTTTTTCTTTGTTCTTGATTTCTTCAGAGGATGTGCATTTGTTTACCCTATGCCTATGATATTATTAGAAAATGTCCACTGAATTTTAAAAAAATGGGACAGGGGAAGCAAAACCTTTTATAAAGTACATAATCATAAACCAAAAACATGCAATAAATCATTTAAATGCTATCTAAATTTCTTATACATATGTAGAAGAAAAAAAGCCAGTAGGCTAGCTACAAAGAAGATATTCCAGCAATGTACTGATTCCATCAGATTTGGGTTACTCCTTGCATAATAAATCTCTTAATTAAACATTGCACTTGAAATGTCCATTATTATGTATGTTTTTAGAGATGCATCCTAAGAAATCAGATATACCGTATCTGTATTTTAATCATTATATTTTTAATGAAATATAAACTTATATTATACAGAACTTAAAGAGACTTATCAGTATAATATTATTGAGGTGAAGTATTTTTGGTAAGCATAGGAAAACCTTAGTAGTAACATGAAATGAATTTACTTAGATAATATCAAATACGGCAAATAATTATGATTCTTGTATCTTTTAGGAATAGCATATTTGAATGGCATGTGTAGTGAAAAGCGAAAATGTATAATTGCAGAGGACAACGGTCTGAATCTTGCATTTACTATTGCTCATGAAATGGGTCACAAGTAAGTAAATGAAATAAGCAATATATCTAAATTTGCAGTTACATACAGTGGCTTTAAGAAAAAAAATTAAGCCCCAATTTGACACAGAGGATTTGATATTTTTGCTTTTATATGCTGCTGGGTTTTTAAATATAATGCTTGTTTTATATATTCTATATATAAATGCAAAGAAAAAATATTTCACATGATAGCTGGTTTGGTAATATTGCAAATAATTAAATGATAGAAACAGAAATTCTAGGAGAAGAGCCAGAGCCTGGGCATGGAGTCAAGGGAGGATTCAGCATAGAATTGTTACATGTCCACAAATGCTCTAAGTCCAGCCCACCCCTGAATTCCTTTGACTCTTCTATAGCACCAATTTAAATGACTAGATTCTAGTGTATAGACTTGAGTTCCAATAAATTTTAATTGGAACTTAATGTATAATCATGATTCTTTGCGCCTGACACTTAATTAGAAAACAAGGGGAATGATTCTTTTTTAAAAAAAGAGTTAAAAAGAAAAAGAACAGAGGAATGGTCACATCAGAAGATTACTACAATTAAATATATTTTTTCCATAGCTCCACTTACTTTTACAAGAGAATCCTCATACTGTGGTCCTGCTGTCCACAGGGAGGAAGTATCCTGCTGAAAGCCAAAATTAGTTCAATCCCCTACCCAATCAGCAAGTTTCTGAATGAAAGAGCCGTCATACTTGGGTCAAATTTCCTCCAATTTATTTCCCGATTAGCAGGACTTATTTCCTCTTTCAGAACTTGATTGACACAGTGGAATCAAAATGTGGTTAGAAAAATATACAGGTGAAACCTCAAAGATGGGAGAATTGAGTATCTTTTCTCATCATGTGACCTTAATATTTATTCTGCGGGATAAACAAAGGAACAAAAATGGGAATCTATATCTTGACTAGTTTTATCCTTTTATACTCTGGTATTTATTACAGTATTGTTTTGTTAGCTTCTCTGTATAAATTGAGTCTGTCAAGGGTATTGATGGAAGTATCTTATTTTTGTTACTCAGAGTAAAATTAACTTCTGAGAATTCTATTTTACAGTTTAATAATAAGATTTGTTTGAAAAGAAAAGCCCAAAACTTAAATTAAAAACAGACTTTATAAAGTATTGATTCATAACATGAGTACATTATCAGAGCGATTTTTAAAGCCTGCCATTGTTTATGTAATCATACAAAAAATATAGCAAAAATCATTTTCAAGTGGGATTTATAAGAAACACTTACAATGTATAATTTATTTGGATCAAAACACATTTTATAACATTTGATTTTTCAAAAAGCAATTATAAATATGAAATTTAAATCCTGAAAGTTAGCTGGTGATTTGGATATATCAACTGCAGAAATTTTCAGCTTGTTCTCAGGTTTTTCTCAAGGGCTTATGGAACATAGAAAAAAACAACTTATTGTCTCCCATTTTTGCAAATAAAATAAAGCTGTTAAAATGAAGTTGTCTGTATCCATAGGTGAAGCACAAGGAACTTTGGTATAAGGAATTATTGTTGTTCTTCAATTCATGTAGTCATTTCTGATTATTCAATGGATTGAATAATTCAATGGATTGAATAATCATGACCCAATGGACATTATTTCACTGTCTTCCAGTAATCGCTTCTTTGAATTTTTGGCGGTCTCATCAATTAGACTTCTTTTTTTTTCTTACCTTCTTTTTTATCTTTCTTTTTTTCCTGAGTCAAGATTTTCTCCAGTAACTTTTGTCTTCATATTTTGTGTCCAAAATATCTAAGCTTTACCTTTATGATTAGCATTTCCAGCAAGTCTGATTTCATTTATCTTCGTATTTCATATTACTCCATCTAGTATTGAAATATTGGCTCCTTTTGCAGTGCTAAATAGTCTCATTAATCTTCTCCAGCACCACTATTCAAAGGTGTCTGTTTTCTTTTGTTCAGTCTGTCTGATGGTCCAATTTTCACAGCCATGTTGCAGTGGAGAAAACCATTCCCTCTGTGATGTCTTATTTTGTGTAGTTTTGTTATAGTCAGTTAAGATAAATCTTTTTATTGAATGATTTTGAGCCTAGGAAGATAACATATGTTATTACTTAAGTATTTTATCTTCTATTTGTATTGGTTGGTGTTGGCTATGGGCATAAACATTTTTTTTAAAAAAATATTGAGATTCTGTCCAACTTTTCTACTGTCTTAACATAATTATTTAAATCTTCCTACTTATTAGGGTTATCTATGCTATTGTCAGCATATATGAGGCTGCTGATATTTTACCTAACCAATTAATTTTTAATGGTTTTTCCCAACCATTAATTCTGTTTTTTATTTGTTATAGCACAGCATTTCTTTTAATGCATTCTGCATACAAATTAAATAGAATATACCTAGGTGCATGTCTTTGCCAGTTTCCAGCCATTTATTGCTCTATATTCTGTTCTAATTGTTGTATCCTATCCTAGTCATATAAAATTTTCAATAAATTTTATTGAAAAAGGTGGTGATGCACTCCTTTTTCAAGATGTCATCATTTGATCCAATGACAAGTACCAAGCAGTCCCTAGCCTTGTCTGTGTGGAAGTTGTGTTTCAGTCTGAGATTTAGTGCTAAGATAACTTTGACCGTGTTTGTTGTTGACCTGTGGCAGAGCCAGGACAGTGGTTTGTCCATCCTTGTGCACCTTGATCTCTCAGTGACTTTTGATACTGTCAACCACAATATCCTTCTGAATTAATTGTGAGCAACATATAATGGTGTTTCTGTTTCTTACACCTGGCTGATGACTGATTCTAGCCATCATTGGTTGTGAGGGAGTGAGCACTCCCTAGATCTGTCTTGCCTGAAATGCCACAAGGTTCTACATTCCTTTTCAACGTCTACATCAGTGGTGACATTCAATTTTTTTCCCTACCGGTTCTGTGGGCATGGCTTGGTGGTGGTGGGTCCTGTGACTGAGTGGGTGTGGCCAACTCAATGTCACTCATGCCCACTCAGTCACATGACCCCATCACCAAGCCACGTCCACAGAACCCAGTAGCAAAAAATGTGTGTATGAGCACCAGAAGGGCTCATAGGGAATGTGGTGGCAGAGATAACTTTTCTCCCTCCATTCACAGTGGAACTGCTTCTCCCTTTATGGTGCCCCCCAGCCTCCTCCCTTCCAGGGACTACCTTAAAGGGACAGGCTGCAGCAGCTCTGCTGTGAATGGAGGGAGAAAAGTTTGGATTCTCTCTGCTGCAGCATTTAACGTTGAATGAGTCGAGTGGCCGGAAGGGGCAAGCAGACGGCTGGAAGAGGTGAGCGGTGACTGGGCGAATGAGGATGGGGCCAACCAGGGGTAGTTTTTACCGATTCAGCGAACCAATTCAAATCATCCTTACTGGTTCACCCGAGCTGGTCTGAACTGCTCAAATTTTACCCCTGGTCTACATGAAACAGCTGGGTAAGATCATTTACCACATTGAGGTTTTGTGTCATTAGTATATTGATGATACCCAATTGTATTTCTTGGCCCAAGTCAGCTAGTGATGCTGTCAAAGTTCAGTGCCAGTGCCTGGAGGCTGTGCAGGTTTGGAGGGGAGGAAGTCTCCAATTCAGTTGTATCAAGACCAAGTATTGTATATACTTGGGCCTCTCTATTGCTAATGGTGGAGCAGGCAATATTGCAATTCACTTACTTACATATTAAATGAATCTATTAATAATACTTAGAATCCAAAAAAACCACAAAGTATTGCTGAGCATAAAAATGGATTCTCACATTCAAAAGGAAGAAAATAGCTATTGTGGAAACAATGTCCAGGATTATTTACAGGGTAGTTATACGGTTGACCCATATAGCTTAGGAGAGCTTTTGAGCAATCTGTATTATTGCTTTGACTTGCAGAATAAATTTGAGTTGTACTCAGATTTTATTTAAGAATTAAAAATTTATAGGCCCTTTTTACATAATGTATGTCATTATTTAGCTAAATGCAATTGTTCAAATTTGGAACCCAGAGTAAAAAATAAATGCATATCAGACATACCGGGTGGTTTAGAGGGGATGAACTGGCCTGGTAAACCTAAAAAGGTGGCATTGGACATTTTTATCAATAGGTACCAAGCTGAACAGGAGGGCATTATCAGGATGGATCAATTCGTGGTAATAGAAAATTCTAGGTGGGCTTAATAAGACTGACTAGTCATTCTCTAAGGTCGAGGTAAAAGACAGTATACTTAGAAATCCTTGACCATTTAAGAGTGAAGCAGACAGAACTAATAGGCCCTGGAAAAGGTATTTATTTTACCTATTTGTTAAATTGATAAGCTATCCATTTCACTATGGTCACAGTTCTGGATTGCAAGATATAAACATTTTATTAAAAGATACTCAAAAGCTTTAGAGAAACCATATACTAAGAAGCTGCTGAATTTGGTTTCCATTACTCTCATTGCCTTTTCCCCTTCAGGCTTCTGATTACATCTTGCAACAATTGGGCCAATATTTTTGTATTTAGAAATACAAGAATAATTCCTGTGCAAAAGAATTCCTTAAGGATTTTTGCCTGGCTTCCTTTACCACTTAGTTGCTTGTTGATTAATGGATAAAGCATTGGAGTCCATTTTGGATTTTTGTGGTTTTTCCCCTACAGATCTCCAAAAGCCCAGAGACAGAGAATGTGCTGTAATGGGAGTATCTCTGAAACAAGCAGCTGCTAATTAAGGAAGTAAGTGAGAGTGTTTCTCAAAGATAGGAGTCTCTAGTCTACATATTAATAAGAAGAGAGAGAGGAGTGAGAATCCCATTTCGGCCCACAACCTATTCTGTGAATGATTGCAAGATTCCTGTGCTTCTAGGGAAATATGTCATTCTCCAAGTTTCTCCCAGCACTTTGAATATAATCCTTTATAATGCCTTGGTAAGGCCACACTTGGAATATTGCATTCAGTTTTGGTCACCACAATGTAAAAAAGATGT
>JANHFK010002283.1:110975-121554 GCA_036250565.1 Sibynophis collaris | reverse complement strand
CGATGGGCAGGAATGGTGTTGTTGAGCTCTGCTTGCTCCCGCTTCCTAGGGAAAGAGATGGTGGACTACATTTGCCAGTACCTCACCAACATCCGGGACAGGCGGGTATATCCAGATGTGCAGCCAGGTTACATGAGAGAGCAGTTGCCCGATGGAGCCCCCCTGGAGCCAGAAAGCTGGGATAATATCTTCAGAGACATAGAGAAGATCATTATGCCTGGGGTAAGCCTCCAATCCCCTAATCATTTTTGTTGCTCTTCTCTGCACTCTTTCTAGAGTCTCAGCCTCTTTTTTACATCGTGGCGAACTGAGGAGGACGGTCTAATTCCTCAGTGCTCTTTAAAAAATGGAGAAGAAAACTCTTGGTGATTTTTGTGAGCTATCTCTTTCATCTCACAGAGAGTATCTTTTTTACAGCAGATCTGAATGCCAGTACCAATTCAGCACCGCACCCAGCATCAGATATGTTTTGATAACAGTGACAAATAACGGACTCTTTTCTGAGCCACTTTCAATGCCCCCTCCCCTCGTTAGATATGACAAATCAGAACTGAGTGCTATTTTCTCTTCTATTCTCACAGGATCCTCAGTTTGTCTGATTGAGATTGAGATTGAGATCAGCGTCATGCTTAAACGAGTGTAACTGTCCGTTACATTCAATTAGCCATCTATCCTGGTTTTGGAAGTCATCCTTCCCAACAGTCCTCCAGATGTCATGGGGGAACTCCCAAATACACATCTGGAGAGGACCATGTTAGAGAATGCTGCTCCAAATTCAAATTGGATGATAGATGATAGATAGGTCCTGCTCGCATAAGTGAAGAATTGTTGTATCTTTGGCTATGAGACCTGATAGCAATAGCACTTAGACTTATATACCGCTTCACAGTGCTTTTACAGCCCTCTCTAAGCGATTTATAGAGTCAGCCTATGGCCCCCCCAACAATCTGGGTCCATTCTACCCATCTCGGAAGGATGGAAGGGCTGAGTCAACCTTGAGCCTGGTGAGATTCGAACTGCCAAATTGCAGGCAGCCGGCAGTCAGTAGAAGTAGCCTGCAGTACTGCACTTTAACCACTGTGCCACCTCGGCTCACAGTAAGTGACTGGATGTACCCATGGTTCCTAGTACTAAGTCTAACATCTGTTACAACTGGCCTGCAGTTTTTGTACTAATTTGACAGATTAAAGACAAGAGATTAAAGACACCATCTTTCCTTCTTACTAATATATTTTGAAATAAACAGTTTGAAAGTTCAGGTTCTAACTCTGCACCCATTTTAAAATTCTATCATTGAGGCGGGTTGATTGCATTATCTAAGCCACTGTTTGAGGGTTTATTTTTGATTGATGATCTCCATCAAGATTACATATGCAATTTACTGCACATGTCTATTCAGACTAAGAGCCATTGAGTTCTCTGTGCCTTACTTTCAGTTAATTGTGTACAAACTTTCACTCTCAGTGTTCATGTTGCAAACTGAACAAATGCAACCCAATAACTGGGTTGGGGCAAACTTCTTTCCCATACTATTTTGAAGTGGTTCTCGAAGATAATATTTTAGATCTCAATAGTGATAAAAGAAATTGAGTAATCTGATTCAGTGTGATGGAATGACATGAACTCAGTTGTATCCATTGACACTGACTATCTATTTTTGACAATTGTTTTAATTTTTGAAATGACCAATAACTAAAAGAATTATTTTTTTATATCCAGTCCTGAATGCATGTATCTTTTGTTTTTTAAATGTTGATGCCATCCTGATGTTTTGAGGTCAGATTGACAACAAATAAACAATCTATAGCAAACTCGTGAAAGAACCCTGTAAGGTATAATGAAATTCTTTATTGTACAGTTAGCAGTGAATCCTTTAATGACAACATTTCCTCTTTCAGCATATGAAAGAATGAATGTGAGGGATGCAAATTCATGATCTGGGTGACAGGGTGACATTTGGCTATGCCCATGATTAATTGCAAAGGAGCAGAGTATTTATTACTTTTTATGCTCCATGTGAAAAGGCAGAGAAGTCTGCAGGGGGCATCAGAGAGGGTAGATGACAAAAAAAATGGGAAACTCTGACCTCTGTGTACAGGTGCTATGACATTGTATGCACCTACCAAAGAGTGATCATTGTATCACAATGATACTATACTGATAAAATTCTGAACCAGAAAATTTCTCTGAAAACAATGTACATGGTGATATGGGGGTTAATATGTGTTTCGAAATGCAACACACTGAGTGTCTGTCCTTCCTGTCTTCCTTAAATTATGCCCATGCCTGTCTAGGATGAAAAACTACTCTTGCCTGTTTGAATCTGACAACTTGTGCAGGAACAAAAGTAATGTCATTATACTTTGAATAAATATACCTAAAGTTCTGCTTAGGACTTCTGAAAGAGACATCTACCCTTAAAGATTGTTGGCAGAGTTTTTCAGGCAGTCTGTACATGAATATTACAAATGAATACAGTGACATTTTGGTCTATGCTATTGTGAAAAATTGGAACTCGGTCTCCTACTTCATTGTACTGCTAGATCCATCTATCATAGTCCTTTTAAATGGCAACTCTCATGGCCTGATTGACACGGGATAGATTTCCTGCCATGAAGTTCTGAGGTCAATCAATCACTTGCTTGAAGTTGACCTCAGATGGTGAAAATGTGTACCTGGGGGTATTCTTCAATAAGAATATAGAATTCATTATCTTTCAGAAGCAACATAAGCTGAAGATAGGGTGCAGTCTTGGAAAAAGGCCAAGTTATAACACCTTGGCATTTTGCATTATTTCATATCATGAAGGACTTTGTGTGACTGAGATATTTTGCACTTGAAGTTCCAATCAGCAGTGACCTGTCAAGTATAAGGTCTTACCTGCAAATCCTCATAGCCTATGTTTTATCATTTCAAAAGATAGTGAGATGAAGATATCAGAACACTAGCATTGGTTGGTGCATATTTGTATTCCTTTTCCTCCCATTCTCACACAGTTTTAGGGGTTCTTCATAGCCAGCAGTAAAATAAAGGGGAAGACTCCCCAGGGGCAATTTATGCCCTCCAAAATCCTGTTTCGATTGCTTCTGACTGAACAGGGAAACATGATCTGCTGCTTTTTGAGGCAAGACTCATGAAAATTGGGCCATAGGACCAGGGGTGGGTTCCTCTTACCTTTGCTACCAGTTTGCAACGGGGAGCTCATGCGTGCGTGCTGTGCTTCTGTCCATGTGCAGAAGCTTCTGCACATGCACAGAGTGTCCGTGATGATATCCGGGCAGATGGGTGGAGCCTCCCACTGCTGCTACTACCGGTTTGCAAAATCCAGAGTGAACCAGTAGGAACCCACCACTGCATAGGATCCGACATAGGTTTAACATGATCTTTAAGACAAAAACACCTCTAAATCTACCTTTCCCAATATCTGGAAAACCTTTCCAAAAAACCCGCAAGGACTTTTCACACAGTTACCAGGAGTCAACACTGACTCAAAAGCAAAAAATTAAAAAGGCTTCTTCTTACTTTTCTAAGAGAAGATAAAATACATTACAGTAATTCCTAAAGTGGGGAAAAAAAAAATCTGTATGTGAAGGAGAATCCTGGAAAAAGGAATTATTTCCCCTTTCCTTCAGAATCGAGCAATTGCATTATGTGATATTGGCAGAGGTGGGGGTGGGGAGAGAATACATTGAATGTTACCATATCCTTGATACCTATCTTAGAAATGCAAAAATTTACTAGTACTGGTACAGTTAATTATCACACATAATTATTTACCTACTTCTCTATCTATGTGTAATCTGGACAGGCATGATTGCATGTAATGTTCTTGTTTCATTAATAGATCCTTTGCTTATATTTATAATATAGACTAATGGTGACTGGAAGGCAATTTTACTATCAATTCTAATCTTCATATTAATTACACAACTTGGTACATATGCCATCTTGATTCTAGGATTCTTGCTCAAAAGAAGTAAAACATGATAGATAAATAGTGTACTTCATAGACTACTATAATTATATTTAAAAAGGTTGAGATACCACGGCTTTTCCTTTACGAAACATTTTGAAGTTCGTTGAGATTTGGAAATACTTAACAATTGTGTGGAGATAATATTGTGGTGCTATGGGTGTGTTGGGAAAGGAGACAAACTTTAATAGCAGTCTGGAAAACAATTACTTCAGAATGCAAAAACCTAGCTGTTTATGGATATTATGTGCCAGAAGCATATGGCTTAATTAGTTTGGGAACCCCATTAGTTTCTGTTAAACTTTTAAAACTTGTTATGCTAAATCCTTACACAATATAGGTCCAGCATAGTTGATGAAGTGTTTTCTCCTATAGGTATCTCCCCAGTGATTCTCCCACATGGCTAAGTAATGAATGTATTAGCATCTGAAAGCCTGAGAATTGGTCTCTGCCAACCAACTAGACAGGCTGATCATCTGGCTGGCGTTTAGAAAAAAACAAAAACAACTGGGCACTTTTCCCATCAGCCAGCTAATCAGACTGATTAGCTGACTGTGATGAAACAGATGACTGGCTTCTTGTTACAAATGGCAATAAGAAATAGATCATATTCTAAGGGCCATCTGGCTAGTGGGAACTTGATGACCCACCCATATCCTGAGGATATGAAGTGCCCTCTCATGAACTAGCTAGAAACCCAGGATAGGAGTGTTCTTCAACTGTTGTGGATTATTATAACTCTCATAATCTCGTGCCATTACTCATACTGGATGATAAAGGTGGCAACTGAAATCAGCCAAACCTGGAGAGCACAAGGCTACATTAAGAAAACGTGTTTCCTAATATATTTTTTTCCTTTTACCACCCCTTCCTGCTTTAAAAAATTATGGCAGACCTCAAAAGATCTTTTGTTTTGAATGGGTTATATTTATTGATATTTACCATATTAAAAATTTAAATTGACATGTTCACTGGCGCTAGCATTTCTCATGATTATTTGATGGATTTTTAATGTTGTATTATTTTTCAACATAACTGGCAAGTAATTCTTCTTTTTGTTTTTTCTTTTCTCCGTGTTCTCTTTATTCTATATTCATTTCTATTACTTGTTAAGTTCAATTTTAATAAAATATATGTATATGTAAAAAAATACCTAGGAATTTTGATGTTGCAGATCTCGGATAAGATCTTGGGGGACTCCCAGAAGTTCTAGGTCCACACTAGTGGTGGGTTTCTACCGGATTGGGCGAACTGGTAGTGGCAGTGGCGGGAGGCTTTGCCCACCCACCTGGACATCATCACAGATGCTCTGTGCATGCACAGAAGGACCACGCGTGAGTGAAAAGAGTGATGCACATGCACACTCCCGGTTCTGAACCAGTGGCGAAGGTAAGTGGAACCCACCACTGGTCCACACTATAAAAAACACTGCTTGAGATGAACAACTTTCTTTCAATTTTGCATTAACCTCTTTCTTACCTGCAATATGGGAGACAATGGGGTTCCATGTTGTGTTGCAAGAATATTGATATAGGACTGAAATAAATAAAGAATAACTCTCTGAATTCAGCACTTCTGAATAGATCAGAACAAATTGTACTATGAATAGGGCATATGGAACCTGGATATTTTGGTTACATTTTCATTTTTAACATTGAACTTTGTCTTAAAGGTACACTTGCATTGAAATGTAGCTTATAAACTCATTACGAGAATACATTATAATTTTTAATAAAATGTATGTGAACATAAAATATAGTACCTATCTATTAGTTATTCCTCAAAAACAGGAGATTATTGGGTGATACTCCTAATATATAGCATGAAAGAATCCTCCAGAATTTTTTTTTGTACCATTGGCTAACACAATTCCTAGATGTTTTTCATTTGCCACAGTGAAAAACATCTAGGATTCTTTCCTGCATTATTGTACTACAGTTTAATTGCAGATGGTGCTTTATTAAACTTTGTGATCTGGGTTAATATTGCAGAAGACTTGATAAGAGAATCATTATTGTGCTTCTTGTAGAGAGACACACTGGAATTGAGTAAAGTAAAATATTTTAGGCCACCAATGTGTTCTTCCAAGCAAAAGGTTTGGGATTTCCTATTGTATTGTGTGTCTGGTTTGTACCAGACAATGAGGCAGGCAGCAAGTCCCAGAATGGCATGTACATTGCTTTTCTGTCATATATGTCTGATAGCCATTGATCAGCATCGCAAGTCACTGGGGAGAAATCAAGCCTCTAGAATACCTTTGGCATATTTTACAATCTACTTTACAAGTGCTAGGTTAAAATAGATATTGAACTTACAGAAGCCGCCAGCCTACATTCCCTTCTGCCTCATTAGCAGGATGACTCGCATGAATGTTCAAATGGAATTGGATGGCTTGCCAAAGCAAGTCCTTAAAAAATTTCAGCTGTTTCAGGAACAGTATAGTAACTGTGTTGGGAAGGATGGTTGGAAAATACTAGTAAGTAGGCAACTTTAAGAAGTATCTCTTAATAAGACCTGTATGCTGCTAGTGAAAAATGATGGAGTGCTATTCAGCAAAGGCAGATGCTTTCCTTTTTTAATGGTCATCACAAGTTTTCATTTCAACCCCAAAGGAAAGGGAGGTAGTAGAAGAATACCTTAACACTCTTTGACGCTATTGTAAAAATAAAAGCATTGTTTTATCCAAAGCTATAAGCAGACATTAACAAATGGGAGCAAGACTTCTGGCCCCATTATGAGGTGGGGGGCAGTGATCCACGTCTGCCCATTTGCTCTTCAACAAAGCTGCCGCTGTGTACAACAATGGAAATTTTTTAGCATCTCAGCTAGTGGCGCTCGTAGAAGGGAAGTTAATTAGGATGCTGCTGATAATTTTCGCCTAGTGACATTTTTAAATCCTTATTGAGAGACTCCCTTTGGACACTTTGGAAATAAGCACCATTTAGTTGTAGAAAATAGTTCCTGGGTGTAAGTCTCATCGACTGAAATCTGACTGTGAAGGAGAGAAGGGAGGAAGGGAAAGAAGGAAAGAAAGAAGTTGTAGTGCGCATGATCGATCCTGAAGGGTTTCAATATGTTCATGTCAGCTCAGAATTGACATTGATCCTGTTTCCTGTTTCTCTGGTCCTCATTTGAATAGTCTTTCGAAGACTTTCTAAGCAGTTATCTGATACTTTCCCTTTCTATTTGAGAGGTTTTGGACTTTGACCCCGAGGTCCTATTGTAGGTTCACCAACAACTGAAATGGCCTGAAATGTACTCAACAAAGAGCAAGGAGGCTAAGGAACAAAACAGCCTGAATAAAGAAAATGTTGATATCCTATGACACAAAATCTTCAAGGAAATAAAAGCAAACATAAAAATGTTAGTAACTAATAAATCACTCTGATTTTA
This sequence comes from Sibynophis collaris, assembly GCA_036250565.1. Classification (NCBI taxonomy): domain Eukaryota; kingdom Metazoa; phylum Chordata; class Lepidosauria; order Squamata; family Sibynophiidae; genus Sibynophis; species Sibynophis collaris. The sequence continues at coordinate 114,188 of JANHFK010002283.1, read as the reverse complement.
GCTCCAGAAACTTAAGATCTGACCAAGCTACATTATAATCCAAAGTTTTGTTTCTTGCAGTGGGATCCTGGGATCCTTTCAAGTAAGAGATGGAGACATTCCCTTCTCCCACCATTTTTCAGTTGCAAATGGTATTGGAAGATATGCTGTGCCCAAACCTGTAGATAACATTGAGTTTTCACATCAATAATCCTTAGCATATTTGCCCCATATATATTTGTCCAACCGTTTTTCAAAGTTTGTTGACACATTTGTTGTCATCACCTCATCTGTGATGCATGTACAATATGTTATGCATGTAAAAGTGATTTTTTTTGGGGGGGGGTCTATTTTAATTCTTTTTTTCAATCAGCTTCATTGGACAGAGAGAGCCAATTCAGTGAAGTGATTAAGATGCTGCATTAGGAAGAGGGAGACCCAGGTCCTAGTCTTTGGCCAACCACAGATGGTCATTGAGCAACTTAAGGCGAATCGTTGTCTTTCATCCCTACTGAGAGGATTGTTGTAGGGAAAAAGAGGAGGATGGAATGCTATGCATGAACAGAAGACAAGATATAAATCAAATAAATAAATACATTGGGTTGCCACCTTTCTTCTGTTTTGAGAAACAAACTCCTCTTTGACTTCCTCTATTCTATGCACATTTTATATACCTCAATCATGTCTCCTCTCAGCCATATTTTTCCAAGCTAAAGTCCCAAATATACTAGCCTTCTCCCATGGGGAAAAGGTCTCTTGATCATTCTAGTTGCCTGCTTTTTCACTTTTTCCAGTCCTTTTATGGCATTCTTTCCAAGTATGGCATTCAGAATTAGACATAGTAGTCCAGATGTGAACAACTACCTCAACTATCTCCTAAAGCAAAATGTATTTTGGCTCAGAAAGAATGGAAGAAGAAGCTGAAAGGTTAAATACTACAGCACATATAGAAAAGGTTCTGAATTATTTCCTCTGCTATTGCTAGCCAACATGAGTGGCTGAGTATAATTGGCTTTGAGAGTCTTCTGCTAAGATTAGTTAAATTCTGAATAAGATGTCTACTGAACAATGCTTAACTACTTAATTCTAATGTTAACCTTGATGCTCACCATGTTCTGTTTTCTAACAACTTAGCAAGCTATAAGTAATTTGGACAATTCTATTTTCCTAATTATCAAAATAGAAAATTGTAAAGGAAGATGTCAAATATTAATTACACTGATGGCCACCCAGGAAATGCTTAGTTTACCAATGTTTTCTGTTAATTTGAACTTTCCTAATCATGATGATTCCAGAATTATGAAATGTGCTTCACAGTGTCTCTGTGCAAGGTCTGCCCTTTCATACTTGTGCTGCATGGGCAATTATATAAGGCACGGAGTGGCATTACAATATTGCAGCACACATTTTATTATTGGCCCTTTGTTTCCCTGTGCAAACATCTGTCTCTTTGGGAAGTCTGTAGAAAAGAGGAAAATTGGGAACTCCCATTCTCCAACAATATTTTTATTAACTAGAAGACTATTCTTGCAAGGTATGTGTGTGTGTGTGTGTGTAAGAGAAAAGAGTATCTCCAGGGCTATATAAATATTGCATTTTATATTTGCATTTACAGAGGGGAAAAGCATTTTCCAGGTGTTGTATAATTAGGAGAATAAATTGAATACTGTTTTACATAAGCTTATATTTACAAAAACTCTCATGCAGGCACTGTGTAAGTAGGATAATGAACTGGGAACAGTTTTACACAGGACTATGTTCCTCAAAGGTGTCCTCTAAGCTCTGTGCAACCGTGAAACACAATGAACATGGCACTATGGCAATGAAGGAGTCAAATTGTCATTCTCTGAAATGTTGGCTTTCTTTTTTTTTTTGCAGGGAATTTTTCATGGAGGATATTCAAGTGGCAAAAATCCCAACAGGGACACATTTAACTGAGTTTCATGCTGGTGATCGTGTGTTGCTTCTCTTCTAGATGGCCTCTGTGCCATTTAAGGCCTAATTATAAACCAGAACAAGCAAGTATGCTTTGCATCATATTTGATCTGGTTGAGATCTTTGTCCTTGAATAAAAGTTGCTCAAGGTTCTTTCCGAATTCTCCGTGAATATAGTATCCTCTGTTTCATATTTAAACACGGATGCTACCTTTGCACTTTCTGACCAAAGTTTGTAAAACAGACTCAGCAAAACACAATGAGGAAAACTGCATCTCACTTTGAGATCAGTCCAGAGGAAAGCTAAAGAAGAAGAAAAAGAAGTTATAAAAGAGAGCTGGAAAGATCTGTTGTAATAACAAAACAGCGACAAAAATGTTTCCTGGGATTTAATCTCCTGTTGTAGGAGCAGAAATGAATCAATCAGAGACTGGGATAGTTACCTAGGGACTGTGGAAGGATGCTAACAAGCACAGGTAAGAAAGCAGGCTGACTGTTGAACTTTTGCAGTGCCAGTTCTGCTAATTGCATCTTCTGCAACTGCTGAACAATGTGATTTTTTTTTTTAAAAAAAAAGTCCTTTGGGGGTAGGAATTTTAAACAGTTTTATTTTCCCCCAAATGAAATATGCATGTTCTTTGTTCCCATCTTGCTCCTGTGGCAGCAGCAAGACAATGTAATCTATGCCTTGGAAATGAGGAGTGTAATTAACACCTCTCCTTAGTCTCAGACACAAAAGGGATCGCTAAAATGAACAGCATTCAGAACAGAGCTAAGCACATCTCTCTGGCAATTAGAGCTTTATTAGAGCTCTGCGTTCATGATTCTCACCCATGCGGCCTCTTAAACTAATGCACACAGCGTCACGTGAACGCTAATAACTCTTCCTAAAGAGGGTCTCCCAGCCATGCATCTGCCACTGACTCGGAGGGCTTTCTGAAGCAGGAAGGATCTTATATCGGTGTTCAGAGCCTTCTGGTAAAACCCACACCAGGACAAAGCAGTTGTTACTTTGCGCAAGGTACAGCCTCTGGTCAGCTAAATTTTTAGAGGCTATTGAGTATGTAAGGCTATTGAGAATCTGCATACGGATGGGAGGTTGAACAACTAGCCTCGTGGTGCGACCAGAACAATCTGGAACTGAACACACTCAAAACCGTATAAATGGTTGTAGACTTTAGGAGAAACCCTCCCATTCTACCACCCCTTACAATATTAGACAACACAGTATCAACAGTAGAGACCTTCAAATTTCTAAGTTCTACCATAATTCAAGACCTAAAAAAACGTCATCAAAAA
>JANHFK010002283.1:53773-69377 GCA_036250565.1 Sibynophis collaris | reverse complement strand
GATTTTGCAGTATCCTTCCTCTGCCACGCCCACCAAGCCACGCCCACAGAACCGGAAGTAAAAAAAATTGGATTTCACCACTGCGACAACCTATTAAAAAGTTATGGAGGATGGAATTCCTATATTTTTTACCTGCAGCTCCCCATTTTGTTTATATATATTGGAGCAATACATTCCAAAAAGAAAACAATCCAAGCTATTTAAAATACACTTAGACTCAGGGTAGTTTTGTGGTACAGAAGATAAAGAAATCTTCAAATGATTCATTTCAACTTGTTGATTCCAAAGAAGCATATAGGGGGCTTTACAGAATGAGCTCCATCACTGATGGATCTCTTCTCTACCTATTTGCTTTAGAAAGCTGGGAGTTGAGCATGATTGGCTGGATCCAGGAGGCAGTTCAATCCTCTTTAATAGTGTTGCCAGTCACTATGGTAACAAACCTCTTCCTGGACTTGGCCATTTTAGACAGAAGGTTGTTAAGTCTTTGTCTCATACTCCCCTTTAAGGGAAAGTTGTTAAGAAAGTTGAAACTGCGGTATAAAGGAAGTAGATTATTTGCCTCTCCATTAGCCACACTAAAAAATGCCTGAAAGTGTAAATTCATAAACTGTTGTTATTTTGGATGCCTAGATGCTAATGGTTTTTATTTACTGTTCCACATATTTATTTTATTGTTCTTTTCTAATTGCTATAAACATCTGAGAGTTTGTGGTTGTAGGAATGGTAAGATATAAACACAAAATAAAAGCAAACAATAATTGCATATGGACTGATAATTAAATGCATTTCATCTGTTAGTGGAGAATTAGATCAATCTGCAAACTCTTTAGAGGTGACTCACCTTGTTTAGGATAAATCTCAAATATTGTAGAAATACCTTGCAGCTCCTGGATTCAGGATTTGTCTCAAATAAGCTCATACCTTTAAATGAAAGAAATAAACATAACTATTCAAGTTTTGTTTTATCATATTGTATAATTAGTAACTTCCCAGAGTGAGTTACAATTTAATTTAATATTACTATTTTATTTTCTTAAAGGAAACAAAGCTCATAAAGGGATTTAAAATAAAAGTAAATGTACTCTTGTTAGAAGTTGGCTAAGATTTCAATCTTGCATTCACATTTTTATTGGCAGTGAGACTTTGGTTCCAAAAACTACATTTGCTTTACAAAATTGCAAGAAAGCTTGAAGATTTGCTTATGCAATACTTATTTCGCTTTTCCTTTTCATTAGCAAAAGCCCTGGAGGTCATCTTAATCAAGTAGTCTGAAAAAAAAATCTATTGCAATGGAAATCATGAGGTAAAACGTTAGAGGTACATTATTATGGCATAGCTGGCAACTAAAATGAAGCTTGATTACTGATTATTCCCATTTCTTCTGAAAACATTTAAAAAATCACATGTTTATATATTTAAAAACCCAGTAGAACATAAAAAGTTAATAGTTTTATTAAAATATAGTTTAATAAGTCCTAGAACAGTTCTAATAATTAGCAAAAAAAAATCAGCATAAAATCTTTTCCCTCCTACCACACATGTATGCAGAAAAAAGACCTTCTGAAATCAGCAGATTTACTTCTAAGTAAACCTAAATCGGGAGCTGTGAAGTTTTGCCCATTTCCATGGAAACAAATCCCAATAAGCTAATGAAATCTACTCTGAGTAAGTAACCCTAATAATATAACCTCATATATCTTATGGCTCTCTAGTCAGAAAACTTTGGCTAGGACCTACAGACTACAGAGGCCCTAAAGATAGAGTGCTTGGTCTCATATACATTAGAGATTGCAAAAGAGATGATAAGGAGAAAGTTTTATTTGTTTTATTTACATAACATTCCATTTTCATCAAACAGTGTGTGTTCTGGGTACAACTATGTTCATCACCATCATTTAATAATATAACTATTGTTAGATAGGGGTAAAAGAGGAAGCTGGAGACAGGCTGCAGTAACAACAACTTTTTATTCAACTGTGTACATCCAGCGGCTTGCCTCTCTGAGCCAGCCCTTATATAGGGCTCTGTCAGGGAGCTCAGCCAATCAGGTTTGAGTCGCTTTCCCGCTCAAACCGTGGACCTCAGTGTAAACCATTTTAGCTGTCAATATCTAACAAATATAGTAATATAATAACATTAATACTTGACATTTAACATACTCATCTTTAACTACCCATTTCCTCCATTCCTCCTCCTTTCTAACTTCTGTTTCTGTTATCTAGCCATTGATAGAATATATCCCATATCAAAAAATATACAGTGTCTTCTTTATCCCTAATAGCAAGTGTTAATCTATCCATTTCTGCACAATCTAATATTTTTAAAATTACATTCCCCTCAGACAGGATCTCATCATTTTCCATTATTGCGCAAATACAATTCGAGTTGCAGTTAGTATATGCAGGATCAAATATGTCTATTTTTCTGGAAGAATGCCCAACAAAAATATTTCTGGTTTCAGGTTCTATATGTTGTTTTATCGTTTTTTCAGCCATGTCATATACATTTTTTCCCTGATACTCCTTTCTTGTGTGCAGATTCCTTCTATTTCAGCTGGAAAAAAATTATTACACGCATAATACAAATATAAGAAAGGCCTTATCAAATATTCAGTATTTGTTTCCATAAGTAGTGCTTCATTTAATTCACACTGAACTTCAGCTAAATAAAGTAGGTCCTTTGATTCCATTTTGATCAGTTAAAAATGTGATTGTGTACACGCAGACATGCATACATAGACGGGCTTTTTTATTTTTTTCAGGCAAGAATTCCATGCAAATCTATACACAGTATATTAGTATAATAATACATTACTTTTATCTCAATCTTTTTCTGAAAGTAATCAGAGATGTTTTGAATTTAATTGTAAAATCATGTGATTAATTAAAAAATAAAGTTCTGATTTCTAAAATTCATCAAGCAATAAGGAATACAATCAACACTGCAAATAGAAATAAAACACTGATATATGATACACTCTTAAACTGGTAACCTCATAGTACAAGCATTGTAAAGGTTCCTTTTAGGGCTTTGTGCGGTTCTCAGAGTTATCAGCTGATACAAAAAGGACTAGGACAACTCGCAACAGCCAATTCACTGCGGGACAACTCACCATGGGATAATTCAACATTGCATTTCATCATTTCATTCAGGTATTTTTATCATTGGTGACCATATTTTTGTCGATATTATTGTAACTCTTGTATTTATGGGATTGACTTTCTTTCTTTTATTATTATTGACCACAGTTCTGTCAAAATTAATTTAATCTTTGTATTTGTTGAGTTGTTCCACAGTGAGTTGTCCGAGGCGAGTTGGCTATGGTGAGTTGTCCCATTCTGAATATAAAATGCCATGGCTCTGGCTAATCAGCCATGCACATTGCCACTGTGATGTATTATCATTGCTGAAAGAGTTGTAATAGTATATAAGAACTGAAGTAACTTGGGAGGCAGATACTGAAGAAAATTCATTCTTGCATATAGATATAATTGCTGTGCTCATTAACAGAGACCTTTGTGATTGAGCATCAGTCAGGAGGAGGATGTGTGTTTCTAGTATAGTGTCTAGCCTGCAGTAAAGCCACGTCTAGAGATAAGCATTCAGCAGCCTTGCTGAAAACATTTATATTTACCCTGGCAAATATCAGCTTATGTTGGTTCTTATTTTAATAGTCCAATATAGAGGGAGAATATTCCAATACTCATTTATCCATATGGTTGCTAGGAGGCTAGTCAGTGAGGTCATCAAAGGTTATACTCCCTCTTAAATACTAATGTAGAATATTGGCCTTACCCAACACTGCTGCATAATTTCTTATAATGTTTAATGGTTTAATGATTCATTCCAAATACAAGAAATAAAACTCTAGCCTTCCCTACCCAGTTCTTTCAAATATATTGAGTTATAATGACTAGAATTATTAGCAAACAATATAAAAGGCCATGCTGGTTAAGAATATTGGGTGTGGTCATTCAGCACATTTGAAACACGTAATGTTGAAAAGACAAGTCACATGTAAGCATAATGAGGTATTCTAGCCAATGTAAGCATAATGAGGTATTCTAGCCAATCTGGTGTGGTGCTCCACTCCTTGTGCTGGGAGTATGTAAAAGAACTGAACTAACATTTTCAAAATGCAATATATACAAGCTAACTTATTGGCTCCTGCCTCTCTTTGTTTCAATCAACTCTCTTTGTTTTCAATTATTAAAGCTGTACTTTCCCCACTCTATCGAAATTGGTTATAATTTCCTATAACACTGAACTTCACTATTCTCAAGACACTTTTAAATTTAATTTGCAGTTTAATTGAGTTTGGTAAAAAAAATGTTTTGTAAAATTTCATAACTAAACTGCAAGGATCCCTTTGTTTATGAGAAGGTATGACACACACATATACTTTATAGTGAGCTGTTATACTGCGCAATGCAGGAACAAATAATTTGACTGGTGGCTAAATGCGCATAATTGCTCCACTTCCTAAAAAAGTGGACCATTGAAAACTTATTTTATCTGGAAATCATTGGGCACTAAACAAATAAACTAATCTTTATATTAGATTACAGTCCCAATGTGGATTACAGTTAGAACTAAAATCATGACCTTATCTATACAGTGTAGGACTACCACATCTGGTTTGCAAAAAGCTGGATAGCCATTAAATGGAAGCAGTGCTATATTTCTTTCTTGGTGGTTGTCTGGATTCTTCTGGCCTGCATATGGTAACCCTAATGCAGGTGGTAATCATTGCAAAACTGAAAAGGTTGGCAACATCCATTAGTGCTATAGTGAGGCTTCTGCCTTAAAGCTGGAGAAGGTTGGCTAATTTGCCTTCACACATTCACGTACAGAAATTTGATTTAAAATGAAGCATAATTTAAAATATAATGGGCTACTTTGTTTTTTATAATAGTATTTTAATTGATATTAAAATATTAAATTGTTTTAAGTGATTTATTAAAGTTGATGCTAATAACGTTTAGTTATAAAGAAGAAATACGTGATCATCCTTTAATTTCAGCTTTAAATAAGATATAAATATTAAAGTCTATAATAAAACCAAATGGTTGTTTGATATTGAAAATACCATTCTCAGGTGTTTGTGCTTAATGTTAAACTAAAATTGGTTGTTTTGGTTTTGCTTAGGGTGACATCTAAACCCAGCCATTGTAGTTTGTAATCCACAATTCAATACTTAATGTTACTTGTACCCAGCCAATGGTGGATGTTTAAAGAAACCATAGGTTTATGTTATGTGTCAACCTTGTTGGTTTAATAAGATTAGAACAAAATTAACGTTACAAACTACAATTAAACTATATTGTGGAAAATCTATTCTGTTTAGTTTAGTCATTGTCGAATCACTTGAGGATATTTTATTTAAAATGACAAAGCAAAATGACAAAGCAAAAACATAGCATTGTTTGATGCTATGGGAAATCAAATCAAATAGGATAAGCTAGTGATACAGATCCAGGCAAATCAGTGGAAGGCACAAAGACATAGAAAATAATAACTCTTCCCTGCTGCCTAGATTGCCCTTATTTATTTAACCAATACAGTGAATATATTTTAAGAGAAGCTGAACTGGAAGAAGATGGGAGTGGTTTTAAAATTAGAGAAAGAAGTATCGATAATCTGTGCTATGCCGATGATACTACTCTGATAGCCAAAAGTGAAAAGGATGTGCAAGCTCTACTAATATAAGTGAAGGAGCATGTGAAAAAAATGGGACTATCAAGAAATACACTGCAAACTAGAAGGAGATACAGCAGCCATAAAAGCCTTTGAAAAGATATAGAAATGCCACAATATCTCTGTGCTTATAAAGATCAGACTAGTGTAACCCAAGATATTTTCTGTGACACTCTCTGGTGTGGAAGTAGATGTTGGATTATGAAGTAGTGATATAGGAAGAAGATTTATATTTTTGAAATTTGATGTTGGAGAAAGCTCCTGAAAATACTGTGGACAACTAAGAAAACAACCAATGAATCATTGGGGGAAAAAAATCATACCAGAGTTCAAATTATTCTACTTCAGACACATTATGGGAAGACCTAGCTATTTGATTATAAAGTTCTAATACTGGCAAAAGTGCAAGGGAGGATGAGAAGGCGATGTCCAGCAGCAAGGTGGATGGGTTCCATTACTGTGGTAATGGGTATACCATGGGTACACCATGGATCCTAAAAGATGAAGTTAGTGACAAATTTTCATGGAGAAAATATACATGAGTGGTGGTGATTAAGAGTCAACACCAATTTAATGGCACATAATCAATCTATCATTAGTTTCCCAGATTTTTTGCAAACTAAATTGGGCAAACCACAACTAGATAAACTTTATATTTGATAACATTTTTTTTCCAAAATGCATGTGATTTTAATATAGATTATATGATGGATCTTCAAACAAATAGATTCTATAGCTGATGAGCCATTAACTAGGATTATCAAATTTTCATTTTTAAAAATCTGCAAAATGTGTCTTTTATATGGATCCTTGTTCATAGCAGCCAGTTACTATTGTTCTGCAGCAATTAAAAGAAAGGGGGGGAGGATTCTCTTTTTTTTTTTATTTCCCCTAAAGCAAAATCTGATTCTGGTATTTAAACATATTTTCAATTCTTCTGCTTTACTTCCATGGTGGCAGAATGAATGCATGATATTCACTTGGTAAAAATCTATTAAAAGTGACAGTTAAAGAATCAATAAACCAATAAGTCTACTTTGGCTGCTTTATCAGCATTGATTCAGATCATAATTATTTATTTTAATTCTGGACTTGCTGAAGTTGCTAGATTTAACCCTTTGAATAAATACCTGTTCTCCTTGACTCCTGTAATGCCAGAAGCTTTTATGTATCATAATGAAGCTGTTTGGAAAGTTTTGCTTACAATACCAATAGAAATGGAAGATAAATGGTGGAACAAATAACCTTTGTGTCATTGTATTTTATTCCTAATAAAAGAATCACACAAGTATGGACTTTGTTTTGTTTACCCTAAAGGGGTAGGGGTAATAATGTTATTATTGCTTTTTCAGTTTTGGTTGGTTTTCCAAAGTCCATTTATTACATAATTTTTGGTAATAGAATCTTGACAATTGTGAATATTTTTAAATGATCAATGCTGAGAGCCCTTAAAAATTGGCACCGTAAATGTTGAGAGGATTTGGAGATGTTAGATCAATCAAGCAATTACTTTGTTGAAAATAATTAAAAGCATGCGTTCAAAAGGTCAAATTAATGCTTGTAAACAAGAATGTTAACTGACAGGCAATTGTCTAGATTTAATTCAGAAAAAAAATAGTTTTGAATTCCTAGGACAAATATATTTAAACGTAATGAAGTAGTGCAGCAGATTGGCAGTGGGGAAAGGCATAGAACATAAGGAAAAGAGATAGGGATAGAAGAATGATGCAATTTTAGCTTATTAGCTAGTGCCAATTGGTATACTGGCAAGGCAGTTAAGTATAGTGCAGCAAGGCCTGGAGAGACCCAGTGGCTTATTAACTGAAAAAGAAGGTCTTAGGATCCATGATGGCATATGAGTGCAGCAATTGAAGTGGGAGAATCACTTCCAAAAGTAGACAGTTCCAAGCACAGTTTCTTCTTTTTGATTTGTCCTCAGGATATTGATTTTATCTCATTCCCTCACTCCATTTCATGGACTTCCATGGGCCTGTCTCAGGTCATCCAAGTCACAAATAGGAATAATAGTCATATGCCTGATTTGGTGTTCTTGTCAAAACAGCACCTATGTGATCTGGAATTGGTGGGCTTATCTTTGGTCCCCCTATCATGGACAGATCACAGTCTAGTGGCTGTGAGTTTATCTCACAGGTTATCTCTGCAGGAAAGCGAGAATTATTAGGTTGTTCTAATCCCAGTGACTAATGGACCCAGATGGGTTTCAGTAAGAACTGGGGGTTATAACTGCAGATCTGTGCAGTTTTTCCAAGTTCATACTTGCTGCTTTGAATAGTAAGGTGACCAGGGCTCTGATTAGGAATGTGTCAGTGAAACCTCTTTTAAACTCTCCTAGACGTTTTCATTCCCTGTGTTATATGGAGAAATTGAGAGGGATGAAACAGATGAAGAGATGCTCACTTGTGGAAGACACAAAACAAACTCAATTGAACATGGGTAAGAGCTGCCTTGTGGTGTTTCGGGTAGTGGAATCTAAGTACTTTTCTATACTAATTGAATCTGCAGTCAGGAATCCTTTTTAAGGTGAGCTGTGTCCTCTTGGAAAAGGAGGATACAGATGTTTACCTGAAGGGATATGCTGAGGAATTCATTAATTTTCTTGAAGACAAAATCATTTCAATTCATTCCTGGTTAGATATCAGCAATATCTGGTTGATCTGGTAGAGGCACCTGGACCAGATTTTTGCCCATGAAATGAAATGAATTCTGTTGTTCCTGAGGAAGTGGACAGCATTGTAGGGAGTAGGAACACAAGCATATGTTTTAAATTCATCCCCTTCCTGGCTTGGGAGGGGAGATGTGGGTGGATTCAGGTGATTAATGGTTCCCTGTGGGATGGAGTGGTGCTTCAACTTTTTAAGGAGGCTATGGTCCATTCTCTTGTGAAGAGGCCATCACTAGAATCCATCCTATTGGATAATTTTTATCCTGTCTCCAATTTTATCTTTCTGGGGAAGGTTGTTGAAAAGATGGTTATGTGGTAACTTCAGAGGTTCCTGGATGAAATGGATTATCTGGATTTTTTTCCAGATAATCAAAATTCTGACCAAATATGTGGCAAGAAAAAAATGGGTAAAATCTCAGTCTTTTTTTTTCCAGGAGAAAGGAATTCCCCAACATGTTTGGGGAAAATGTAGTATTGCTGCTGAAAAAAGCTAAGGAGGAGAATATGCTCCCTTGGGATTTGAGAGCAGTTTTAAAAATCAAGGAGGTTATAGATGGCTGGAGAGATGAAAGTGAGAGGCAGGTCATATGAACAAACCCCTGAAACGAGAGAAAGCATAAGCATGCTATACTCACATGGGAGATCTTTTAAAGCATTTTAAAAGCAAGATCTTGTTCATCAGACTGAGTAAGAATTGGGAGGAAATGCAGGAGTTTTTCTGCTCAGTAATACACTTTATGGCAAAAAGAAAGCAAAGTGTGAGTCATCAAAAAAAACCAAAACCCAAAACAACCAGAGTCAATCCAATAATTATAATACTGGTATGGTTAAAATGTGGTGTCTTTTACAAACAGTAAAATAAATCTTAGCTACATTAAGTGTTATAAATCATAGTGATCCATCTCCCACCTCCACCTTTTGGGTGACAAAGTTGTCAGGTAGGCATGTCAAGGACCTGTTAAATCTTCCACTGGCTGCAGAGTTTATTCCCTAGTTGATGTCAAGGTAGTTAAAGTCCTCCAATTTTAAAGTGATGTGCTTCCTGTATACTTGGCTAACTGATTGTTAAAAAGTTCATATTTTCTCTGCTTGGTTAGGTGATCTGTAGTATACAGTTATGGCAATGTCATTTTTTCTCTCTCTAATATTCACCTAAATACTTTCAAGAAGGCTTTTATGCCTAGTTTTGTATATTTCTATAGCAGTGTAGCAAATTATTTATGTACAGTGCAACTCCTCCCTCTTTTTATTGGTTGCTTCTGTTTCTTTTGAACAATTTATTTCCTTCTAGTAGTATGTTCCATTATGGGTTCCATTCCACCAGGTTTTAGTAGTAGTAACAATATTGTATCTGCCTTCATGTACTAGGACTTCAAGTTCTTCCTGTTATCCAAACTTGGGGTATTACTGTATAGGCCATCTTAGCCCTTTACCTTGCTTTTGCTTCCTATGCCGCCTATTTTATATCTAAGTTCCCCTTTCTTCTCACCTCTCCCTTTCTCATTTTTCTGATTAGTTGTGTTGGGGATTATGCTTGGAGTTTGGTCTCTTGATTGTTCGGTCTCTCCTAATTTTCATTAGAAGGGATTCTTTATTCATGTCAGAAACACCTACAAATTATACACATATAATATTCAACACTGAGCGAATAAAATAGGTATAAAACAGGTCACAAAAATGCAACATGTATCAAAGTAAGTATAATAAATAGGATTAAAACTAGATGCCCAGTATTGGCCACATTTTCTCTCGCCAGCATGAGGTCTTCCTCCATACATGTTGAAGGACATTGCTTGCATAATAGCATGTATGAGATAGATTGTTTTTCTTCACATTCACACAGAGTATCTTCTGTAGGGAAGCCTCCTTTTCTTAGGTGGCCCTTTGATCTTCCTATCCAGGCATGGAGTCTATTTAACAATTTCTATGCAGACCAAGACTGCTCTTGATCAGGTAGCAAACAGTCATGTGGTTGTGCAGAGTTGCTCAGTAGCTCCTTACTTACCTACAGAACTATGGAAGGCAAGCCCTTGGGATCAGCTGAGCTAGTTGTTTTCCAAACACATTCTTCCCAGTTCTTGTGAGGTACAGTCCATCTCTTATCAGAACTCCTTCCTGTAGGTAATGTATGGTCAATGGTCAAAAAATCCAAAGTTCTCTTGGTGGCAGAATTGTAGTAAATATTAAATATTTTACTGCATTAAATATTTTATTGTATTATTATATTAAATGTTTTATTATATTTAACGTTAAATTAAATACATGTATTTAATTTGTGCAATTTAGCTTCTAAATCTTCAATAGAGCTTTCAGAACTGGACTGCAAACATCTAAATATCACTAAATGTCAGCAAGGAGCAACGCCTTTCAATAGCTCTTATCATCAGGTAGTTGCTTGGGTTTTTGAAGCCCATATCAAGTGAAATAATTGGAATAAATATCTTATAGTTATTAGCTGTCAGGCCCAACATGCAGGCGCATGTTGGGGTTGCCATTCAGGTGGATGCAGGGGTTCTGTGGCTCACATGGCATCCTGGCTCCTCAGCTTACCTCCTGCCCAACAACATCATTGCAGCATATGTTGGGTGAGCTGAAAGGCTGATAGTCATGGAGGAGTTTGGAAGAGGCTGGAATGCTGGCTAATCTGGAGGAGTGGCCAGCAGGCTGGGAGCATGCAAGAGTAAGACCTAATTGCATTCTCTAATGGAACAATGATTAATGGTTGGGGAGGAGCCAGGTTAAGGGTCACCTGGGTGATAAATCTTTATAAGGTGGTGGGGAGCACAAAGCATTAGCTCCAACAAAATCTTCCTGTATTGCTTTATGGATGTTAGTTCGTGCCGGTAAAGGATTCAACCCATCATTTATGTGTGTGGAGTTTTCTTTAAACACCGGAACCTGACAATAGCATTATTTGATTATGCTCTTGTCAAAATATCTAGAAAAAAAGTCTAAATGTTTCTTCTAATTTTCAGCCAAAATGTATTGAAATGGTGCTAAGCACTGCTTAATCTGAGGTCCACTTGCCTGAGTGCAGAATACAGTGCACACCAATAGAACATCAGATGAACTGAGTGAAAGCTAATAAACCCCACTGTGATTTAAAGTGTTAACCTGCAGGGCTTGACTGAGGAGCTTCAAGTAAAAAAAGACAGCCGACTTTGCTGTTGTATTGCCTTGACATTGATGGTAAGGTGGGAAAAGAGGAATAGATTTCTTTTGCTTTATTCATTTGTGTTTGTATAGCCTGCCATCAAAGTCTTATGTATCAAAGTAGTGCTGTAGTTCCCTGGAGTTATACTATTATTTTAATGCAGAACTGTTAGTAAGCTGGCAGTGCATCATCTCTAGTTCTCATTGGATCCTGTTGAATTCAGCTTGGGGATTCTCAGAGCACATAAATTTATTCAAAGCGAGCTTTTCATGCAGGCTAAAGAACTATAAAATCATCTCTTTAAATCAGGGGTATCAAACTCAATTTCATTGAGGGCCGTATCAGGGTTGTGTTGGGGGCACCTGTGGTAGCTTGAGCACTCTTCCAGAGAAAGCGGGCTTCCAAGCTTTCTCTGTTTTTGGCTGTGATGGCCTCCAGCAACCCTCAAAAATGGAGCTCGGGAGGGCTGCATATGGCCCTCCAAAGCTCCGTTTTTGATGGCAGAGACACCATGGGACAGTCATTCGCTGTTTCCAGGGCGGCCCCATGGGCCAGATCTAAGCACCCCATAGGCCAGTTCTGGCCCTGGCCTTGAGTTTGACATCCCTGCTTTAAATGGTCAGCCATGATTTAGCAATATGTCTTTTGATAGAGAACTAACACATCAGATGGAAGGTAAAATCAGGGCCTTTTCATAGGTTTTTGGTAAAAGGTATAATAATACATTTCATGATGTCAGCAGATAAATGACACAAATTTAATATTTTGCACCAGTTGCATCATGGCACAAACAATGTACAGTACAGTATCATTTCCATGGTTATGTCGCAATGTGTATTTACTTTGATATACTATTCTTTATTTTAACAGTTAAGAATATTTTTTACATAATGGACAGTTATGAAGTAATCCTAGAAGTCCTAGAAAAGTTTATCGCAAACTTTAAAAAATACTGTATTAAATTGTTCTACATTTTAAAATCATTCTTATTGAATTTAAGAAAAATAAAATTACTTTCACTTTGAAATGTTTGGATAGACAGGGTGGAAAGTTATCACCTATATTAGTTACAAAATAGCTAGGAAACCCAAAAGCATTCTGAGGATTAAGAATGAATATGAAGAGAAAGGGAGCCTTAATCTTTTAAAGAATATATATATATATCTACAATAATCATCTTAATTTAGTGCAACTTAATTGGAGCCTATGTCTCAGATTACAAACTTCATATGCATTTTGTGTGTTTCTGTATGTGTATTTGTAGCATGAAGTTACATTTATTAGGTAATGTACATTTATTTTTTTGCAGATCACAAGATTATCGAGTGATGTTTGGCACAAGCATTTTAAGTACCCTCTTCATCTGTATATTTAGCTACCATTTAACTTGCAAATGTATCATTTTCTTTATTTCTGAAAATATCAACATGTAAAGGAAAATAGGAAAAACCTTTATCTGTAAATACTTTTGCTTTCTATATATGATTGCCATTAGTGACTTTTAACATATCATTTATATATGAGCAAGGACAACAGCCTATCCTTAACTCATGTACAATTATGTATATTCTGATGTTCTATGGAATTCTTTGTTCTCTTCATATTAGTATGTTTGCTTCTCATCAGCACTTTTATTTCCAGAGAAATACCCTTCTATTTTAACTCCCCATAACCATAATCTGCTTTGTCTGCTGTTTAATAGGAAATCAATGTTGTTGTAATACAATGAAATTAGCATTGATTTATTTCATTGGAACTGGCAGCTAAACCAATAAGGTATTAGTCAACATGCTCATAGAAAGTGGCCCAACTGGTCTCCCAAAACCTAGTGATTTGTGTCTCTCTGTGAGTGTGTGTGTGTGTGTGTGCTCGCACACTAATAATTAAATGCAATGTCTGGCATGAGCTTTGCAGAAGATATTAAGACAAAATGTCAGGTACCAAAAATTTAATGAAAAGAAAAGAAGGAAAGAAAAGGGAGAGAGGAGAGGAGGGGAGGGGATGGAAGAGTAGAGTAGAGTAGAGTAGAGTAGAGTAGAGAAGAGAAGAGAAGAGAAGAGAAGAGAAGAGAAGAGAAGAGAAGAGAAGAGAAGAGAAGAGAAGAGAAGAGAAGAGAAAACCTTAAACATCAAATTAAAATTCATTATTGGGTTAGGATGGCATGTTCACCATATTCTTTCCTTTCACATCCTTTCTGGGATGTGAGCTCGCTGAATAGAGCAATAAAACCCACCAAACCCATGTAGGAGATATTCACAAGGGAAAGGTTAAAGAGGATGGTTAAACTCTATTATTCAGGAGAGCCAGCATAGCTATATTTGTGCGTATTATTTTCATGGCTTAATTAGCTTAGTAGTATGTGTGTCAGTTATTTTCATGGCTACATTTTTCTTGTAGCTGACTCTTCAAATGGTTTTAAAATGGTCTCTGTTCTTTCACCAGCATCATTTCATTAACTGCTTTATTGCAGGTTTTCATACTTTTAGTAAATATAATTGTTACAAAGGAAGAAAGGATGTTTTTGGTAGAGGCAGTTTGTCATAGCACTTAGCGACCACTGGAAGCATGATTAAATGAAGCCAGGGGACATAATTGGTGCAGCAATGTCAAAAGACTAATAACTTTAAAAATGCAAGGGTAAAGCGGGGGGGGAGGGGTACATTGCTAGCCCACAAATAAAAGCATTTTTTTTAATTCTTTTTTTTTCCAGATCAGGATCACACTTGGAAATCAGACAGAGTAGGTTTTTTTAGGTGCTCTGTCTATTCCCTTAGAGAATCATTAAATATTGAAGGAGACGAAGTTAGCCACAGAAGAAGGAATACAGACAACAGATAGGCATGTCAGGAACCAGTTAGTCCAATCTGCAGACAGCATTGACCAGCTTTGGAAGGAGAATAGATAATCCCTACCAGCTGGGTAGCAATGTGACATCCTCCCCCTGGGTGAGGGAAAGAAAATAGAGTTTAGCGGTGAGATATATCCCTCTCCTCCCTATCATATCCTTATGCATGAATATGGAGGTAAAACGAGTCAATGACTAAATATGCGTGATAATGTAATTATGTAAATGCCATAATTTATCTAGCTGTGTCAAGCACCCTGATACAATGTTTATTTTATTGCCAAATGTATATGGTCACCTAATCTCACACAAATGTGACTATGGGCAGCATACAATAAAACAAAGAATTAAAACAATAAACATGGATAACTCTTATCCATCCATAACTGTGGCATTTATCTGATTACATATTTTGATACCATCAAAGGTTCATACAGATGTCTCTGTCTTTGCTGAGGAATCAATCCACTCCATCCAAGAAAAATACAGGTCCTTGTTTTGGGCAACCATGAGAACCATAAGAAGAATGGAAAGGAAGCCAGCCACTAAGTGATTTTGTCCATGATCCTCACTTACTCTTCCTTTCCTAGTTGTATGACATAAGAATAAGAAATCATTCCCCACCAGCACCAATAGCTCAACCTACATTACCATTCAGGCTTTGATAAAACCACCGTGTCACATATTGAATAATTTGGAACATGTTACTATGCAAGATAATGGGGCAGGAGAACCATGTTACTATATGGTTGGGGAAAAAATAGGACAAATCAGATTAGCTAGAAAAGATGCTATTTTTTTTAAAATGGAAAAAAAGTTTATTTTCTTGGATACTGCCCAAGGGGGAAATGCCTAGGAACTGTGTTATTGCTTATGACCTTTATTCCTAATAAGCATATGTTCTAGTTTTATGGAGATCTTATTTGTAAAATGAGATTCCTGGATTTAAGCCTGCTTTGAAGGTTTGCCCCTGTACTTACTAACAATTGAATGGGTGAAGAAGAAAGGTAACTATAATAAAGTACCCATCATGGACAAGCTCAAACAGTTAAAGGTGATTTAGAACAGGGGTCCCCAACCTTTTTCGACCTCAGGGACCACCAAGTTCATAATTTTAAATCCCGCGGACCACCAAATTCATAATATTAAATCCCGCGGACCACCAAATTCATAATTTTAAATCCTGTGGACCACTAATTTGTAATTTTAAATCCCGCAGACC
>JANHFK010002283.1:2002-22534 GCA_036250565.1 Sibynophis collaris | reverse complement strand
GCTGCGGCGCAAACCAGAAGTTGTGATTATGCCTAGTGATGGTATACTACTAGGTAATATGTAATTTGAACTATGTTAAAAGGATGTATGAGAAGAGACTATGGGATAGGTCTCTTCATCTATTAAAAGATTTTTTTGTTTTATGTTTATGTTGGAAAAATAAAAAACATTTATTAAAAAAAATATTTTACTTAAGATATTATTTGAATTGAACCCTAATTAGCCTAATTTAGTTCTGTTCAGATTTTGAGCAAACCATATCTTTGTCTGTGGCTGGTGCAAAATAACTAATTAATGTTGTCATAGTGGTTGCCTTTGTTAACTTTGTAAGTTCAAGTATCATTATTTTCTGATCTGGATACATTTTTTTGGGCATTTATTCTGTTTTCAGCACTCTGAAACCTATTTGGAAATAAAAATAAATATACTATTTAGGGAAAGGAATAGTGGGAGTTATGAATATGTATACTACTAAAACTCTTGTCATCATCTAACTGGGAGAAATGGTCTATCACATGGAAACAGTTTTTGAACCCAGATACCTCAAATGGCGTAAGTTACAGAATGTGTCCAAAATCTAGGACCCATGGCTCCCAAATGAAATTTGGAAAAGTTGTAGTGCTTCAGTCCTAGGGCCTGCTGCTCTGTTGCTGGACTGCTCCTTCAGTCACATGATTTTCATTTTCAATGTTCTGTGAAAGTTTCCCAGCCAGTCTCACAATCACTGCTCTCTCCCCCACCCAACAGCAGACACCTACCTGCTGGAAAGGGAAGGGAAGGGGAGAAAGGTAGGAAAATAGGGAGGAAGGAACCCTTGTTTAACCTTCCTGGCACATGCCACTGTCCTGGGCACTCCAGTGACGTGTAATGTCCCCCCTCCATGCGGCAACTCTTGCATGCCCCTATACACCTTTCCCAGTCTGTGCTACACCTTGTACACCATCCCTCACTCACATATACCCTTTTATACCCTCATGATCATCCTCAACATGCACTACTCTAGTGTTCCTTTCCCGACCCATGCAGAACCTCTTGGGAACTCACACACACTCTTCCCAACTTATGCTACCCCTTTCACATCATCTATGACCTGCACAGCACCTCTCATACTGTCAGCTCTGCCTGGCTCAGCTTGGGAGGCCTAGAGGCAAACTTACACCTTATTTTTATATCCAGCGAATGTGGTAATTTCAGAGCTGGCTTGACTTTATTTCAACCAACACTCTTAGTAAAATAACTCTTTGCTTTAACCAAATGGAGTCACGGTTTGCCGACCACTGTCCTAAGGGATCAAATTGGGACAGGTCTGACATTAAGCCAGCTCTGCAACTGTGGTCAACCTGGAAAGGAAATTGCCTCTATCATCTACCAAATGTCAGCTCAAGGGATCGGCCAGGAAAAGATCGAGGCCTGGGGGGAAGCACTCTCTTGGAGGGCTGGATCTATCTGGATGGCTGGGAGAGGATGATCCACCAAGACCCTGATGGTCCCTCAGGATTGGGGAAAAAGGAAGAATGGGAAGAGAAACTCATGGGAGTGACATTTACCCTTGGAGGCCGTGACAGCCACTGATGAGAGACCTGAGTGGAGCTGGAGGAATTAGAGGAAGAAACAAGTACGGGCGAGCTGGAGTGAGAGGACTAGATGCTGGAACAAGCCATAAAGTTCCTGAGGGGAGCTTTTGGTAGTTTCAAAGCTGGAGAAGCCCTAGCCTGGGTAGCACATCTTGCTGACCAGCCAACTCCAGCCATTGCAAGCAAGGGGACAACTACCTCTGCCACTGCAATGGCAGCAGCAGTGAGCCCCTCGACAACCACAACTGCCCCAGCGCCTGGCCCACTGCCCAGCCTGTACCAGTTGTGAGAGCAGCACCAGCAAGGTGGAGAGGATGCTAGACAGCAGCCCTGGAAGTAAAGTTCAACAGAGACCCCAAGCAATTGAGGTTCTTCCTGGCACAAGTTTGGATATACATGCAAGATTATGGTCGAGAAATAACCACTGAAGGAGCTTATGTGCATGTGTGACCATGGTGTAAGAGGGCCCGCCGCTGAATGGATGGTCACCTCCACCACGGTGATGCCCTGGAGCTGAGAAACTTTGACCTGTTCATGGCTCACTTTGGAAGTGCTTTCTAGCTGATTACAAAGCCAGAGATAGCATAAAGACTATCAGCGAAGGTGCAGGGGGTAGATGAGTACACCCAGGAGTTTTCTGACCTGATAGGATGTTTCTGAGACAGACTAAGGGATGAGATCTATAACATATGCATTTCCAGAGGCTCCCCCCCTCCATGGTTGGTATGTCCTAGCAGGGTTAATGGAAATTGACCTGGCTCAATCCAAATACCAGTTGAGCCTTCAATGGTGAAGATCCCCCCTGAAAAGAAAAAGGGCCCCAAACCAGCGCACACAAGCAGCACCAATGGCAACAATCCACTGGCTGCTTCCTGTGTGGGAAGGAGGGGCGCCGAGCTGTCAATCACCAAGTTGCATGCCCAACCCAGAAGGTGACTCACGGTCCTGCCCAAAAACCAGCAAAACTATAACAGCGAGTCTGTGAAACTGCTCTGAAGGGAGTAGAAGTTGTAGAGTTCACCCCATTTCCCAAAGAAGGTAGGAGCTCTGACATAATGGACAGCTTGGTGGAAAGTGAGTCAGACTACAATGATGATTCTTTCATAAGTCGTCTGGTCAACCTAGTGACCAACCCATAGAACTGGTGGTTCAATCCTTGGGGTGGAAAGGGAGACAAGTAGCCCAACTGGACTCGAGGTGCACCAGATGCATGGTCAACCCTGCCCTGGTCAAGAAATTGGGTGTGAGATTCAAACAGCTTAAAGTTCTCATAGCTTTTTGCCAGCTGGATGGCTCAGTGGTGGTGGTGGGAGCAACATTTGTTACCAAACCAATAGAGATGAAAATGGGCACACATGGGGATCCTGAGCTTCATCATAGCCCCTGGAATGGAAAGGACCCTCGTGTTAGGCATGCTTTGGCTTCAGAAATGGAACCTCTATGAACTAGAGAAGGGGGCTGCTTGCCAACTGTGAGGGAGGAAGGGGAAGAGGCCATCAAAAACCTACTCCAAAGCCTCAATTGGCGAAACTGAAAAGGGAGATTGGAGTAGCCACCAAAGATCGGCCTCAGATCTCCAAGGAACGTCTTGGGACTTATGGGACATCTTCAGTGAGAAGGGGTTAGAAGCAATCCTACCCCCACTGGGCAACTGAGTATTCCATAGAAATCATACCAGGGGCCAAACTAGCCAAACCTAAACTGTATTCCATGATTCCTAGGGAACTGGAGGAAAAACCTGAAGCGTGGATTCATCCAACCCATTAGATCAAAAGTGGCTACCCCAGTACTGTTTAGGGAGAAGAAGGTTTGGTACCTTTGTCTATGCGTTGAATATCGTGGGTTTAATTCTGTGGTACATGGGAAACGTTTACCATTCTCCCTTATGAAAGACATGCTGGCCCATTTGGCCAAAGGAAAGGTCTTCACCAAGTTGGATTTGCAGGAGGCTTACTATCAAGGGAGGATCAAAGGCGATGAGTGGAAAACAGCTTTCAATTGCCCTTAGGATGCTTCCAGTTCAAGGTTCTCCCCTTTGGACTGCAAGGGCCCCTGCTGTGTTTATGCAGCTAATAAAAAAGTGCTGAATGAACACCTGCAGAAGGGAGTGTTAATTTACCTGGTGACATTTTAATCTGTACTGAGACAATGGCAAAACATGTAAAACTAGTCAGAGCTGTGCTCAAGAAGCTTTGAGTGACCAAACTATATGCCAAGCTGTCCAAATGCAAATTCTACCAGAGTAAAATCAACTATCTGGACTACCATATCTCCCATATATGAAAAGATTTGGATAAAGTTGGGGAAGCATACATAAACCAGGTTGATAAAAAGATCACCAAGCCAAAGGATTTTTAAGGTGAAAGACAAGGTCTATTGCTCTACCAAATTCCTACAATCTAGACAACTGTCAAAAGAATTGCGGCTGAAATACATTGGACCTTTCCCAGGAACTGTAGAATTTGAGCAGCCAAAAACGCTCAGCTGTGTATACCTGGTATTTCATTGTAGCCTACTGAAACCACAAATCACATCTTCCCTGCATCCCAATATGTCAGAATTCTCAAAACTTTTTGGCAAGTTTTGGTTGGCTGGAAATTTTTGTATCCAGCAAACATGGTAATTTCAGAGCTGCCTTGACTACTGCAACAAACTGTCTTAGTAAAAGAACCCTTTGCTTTAACCAAATGGAGTTGAAAGCTTTTCTTTCCTAAGGGATCGAATTGCTGCAGGTCTGACATGTGACCAATGTGACCTTGTAAATTTTTCTTGATTTGTGTCCCCTCAGGCACTCTTCTTGACTCAAGTTGACTCATGCCACACAGTACTCTAGCACACCTCAGGAAACCTCCCTGATCTATGCTGCCCTTGCCTCCACAACCCTCCCTGATTTACTTGAAATCTGGCACAGATCCACAAACGTTTTCCAACTCATGTGGCACATCTTGTGCACCCCCACATACATTGTAACCTGCCGCGCCCTGCATTCTTACTCTTTCCTCCACCCAGCAGAACAACCTATCTGCCTGTTGTTTTGGAATTGCAATTTCCTGCTGGCTTCCCCATTGCTTTCTCTTTACAAGCTTCCCACAAATAAAATCTGCAGGAATTCTAAGGAGAGAGGGGGGAGGATAAATTGAGAAAACGAGGAAGGGAAGGAAGGGAGAGAGGGAAGGTGACTGGAAGGGAGGGAAGGAAAGAAGGTAGGAAGGAAGGAAAGGAAGGAAGGAAGAGAAGGAAGAGGCAGGAAAGGAAGAAAGGACAATGGAGCGAAGAGGAAGGGAAGAAAGGAGGGAATTATTAATTTAATTTAATTTAATCATATTTATAGACCCCCCCTCTCCCTTGCGGGACTCGGGGCGGTTTACAGTCAATTACTAAAAACATTCAATACAAAATTTAAAAACAACATTAAAAACACATTACACAGACTGTAAACCCCTTAAAAACCCAATATAAAACCCTTAAATTAATCTGCCCAAGCGAAGAGGTTCAGAGAGATATTTACCTGTACATGGAGGGAAATATATCCCTTTTCACCCCAAAAAACCTTGAACATGATCTAATAACATGAAACAAAGTTGTACTTTACAACATTTCCAAACAGAATTTCTAAGAGAAAATTAACTTAGAAGATCAATACAGATAGATTACTTTGGACAGAAAACATGGATTTATGTTGGTTCTCACACTGCTTACAGGAATGTTCATTATCTTCTTTAGCTGATTTCTTTTTTTTCCCCCAAACAAAGTGTTTTGATGTCTCTTTTTATGCAGAACAGAGAGAGCAGCTGGATTCTGGAATTGGAATTCCCCCAACTTCCTGGATTAATTTTACATTGATCAGTCCAGATAATGGATCTGGAGCACTTTCTGAACTTTACCAGTGGAAAAACAATATTCTGCCAGAAAATGTTTTCTTGTCTGAATTATTTTATTTTAAGTTGCAGATAAGAAGAAAGATAGGGAAAGGAAGAAATGGAACTGATCTTCCTTCAATACACAAAATAAATTTCAACACAAGAACAGTATCTTATTTCTGTGCATGGCCCTAATAAAAGATTTCCAGTTTTTTTTTATCTTACTCTAGCAGCATTTCCCTCCAAAGCTGAGTTGGATTTCCCTGGCTTGTAGGATTTTGCTTGAAAGGATTTTTTCAGTGAAGAGGTTACTTGAAATCAAAGCACTGGTCATTCAAAAGCCACAGGAGAACAACTGTGATCAATACTAGTCTAGAGATTAGTAGGCTCAACACAGGCTATCAAACAAGATATACCAGTTAGAATGTACAAACAACCACCAGAGGATCAATGTATATACCTTTTCTTGTAGCATATGGACTATAGTTAGGAACACCATCTGGAAGAAACTTTAATCTCCTAGTAAATTGGACTGAGTTGTCTAGAGCTTGGTAGGATTTTAGGAGACCCAAAGGTAACTTTGAGATTTAATATTTGAATTTTATTGAGAAAGGAAGAAAAGTTAAGTATCCACACATTGGGAACACTGTAGGTGAAAACAAACTTTTGTAGACCCCAAAGTGATAAATCTGTATTCCATACAAGAACTTTTGTCTGACATGTTCTGTTTCTTTCCCCATACCCCGCCCCTATACGGTACATTGGGCTCAGTTGGACTGTAGAATAAATTACCCACTCTAGTGAACAATAAAAGGTGTTGGAGTTTAAATTAGGAACTTGTGAAGAACTCCAGGGGCTTCAGAAGAAAGCTGAGAGTTGTGTGAAAATGATAAACCTCCCTCCTTACAGACTTGGGTGTCACTTTATAATGTAAGCCCCAAATGGTCAGAATATGAATCATAATGTTGCACTACATTTTTTTTTTGTCATTTGCCTTACTTTGGCCCCTACCCCTGCAATGGACACTTATGAGGAACTGATATACTATCCATACATTAAATCAAAAAGAAACTACATCGGTTATCTTCAGTGAAATACTGTCCTTGTGCCCTAGAATGTATGGATACATTTATCACTAATAAAGAAACAGAAAATTTGGAGTGGGATAGATTGATCTTCACAGTGCTCTGTTCTTACCAGAGTATGATCAATTATATCTGCCATCTCTAGACAGCAAACCCAGTTTATCATTTGAAAGGCTTCTCTTAAGTCCAAAGACTCATGAACTTGGCAAAGCATTGCTCTCATCAGCAGGCTTATAACATGCTGGGGATATAAAAATAAATACAAGAATCTAATAGAAGTAAGCATAATGCCATGAATAAAAAAGAGATATTGATTATTCTCAATTCAAACACTGGGCTTTATGACTAACTTCAGAATGCCTTTTCATCTGAGTTGTCAATACTTGGTTTGAAAGATTTACTCACTTGAGCTTTTCATCCTCAAAGGAAGGCACAAGTGTTATGTAAATAATTTAGGATTTTGTTGAATTTCTTTAAAGCTGGGAAGATAATGCAGTGTTTTCAAACAAGATACTTTGACTTTAAAGATGAGGGAACCCTGCTGTCAATATAGCGAGTCTATATTGATTTTATAGAATATGTATGCTGGGACTATATTTTAAACATAACTTCAATAATTTAGTTAATGTCCACAGGTCTAGAAGTTGTTCAATATCAAAGCAAATTCTCCAGCACTATAATGTGTTAAACTGTCTTGCAATATTGCTGTATCATAATAACAGCTCCTGATCACGCTGTTGATTAGATTGAAGTGGAAATCTTCAAAGCAACGAGACTATTTTGTGCAGCTCATATCTTCTTTGGAATTCTCCAAGGGTTAGAGTCTACTTAAGTACCGCGGAACACCACCTGATGAAGCATCAATTTATTGAGGATCATGGCATCTAATTTGATTTTATTGTCCTCAGGAAATCAATTCTGTTCTAAGACTGAGTTTCATTCAGGAAACTCACTATATAGGAAAAGAAGATATAGAAGTATTAGGTCAACCCCCCAAAATAATAAAATCCATTTTGCAGCGCATCTGTGGATTTTTTTCCCTTCTAAGTAATTATATTTATGAAACTACTCTTTACAAATAATAAAAAATAAGTCACTTATATCCTGAGCAGAGTTAATCTTGTCATGAAACAATACTTTCACAAATACAAATATCTACTTATTTGTTCATTCCGATTCCCAGCCAAAGAAAAATGCTTATAAATGATTTATTAAATTTTGTATTAACAGCTTTGGTATTCAAATAGCGTGTTTTTCAGAGTATAAGACGCTCCAGAGTATAAGATCCACCTTAGTTTTGGGGGAAGAAAATAAGAAGAAAAAAAAATCTGCCTCTGCCTACCAGCATCCATCAGTATTCATCTGGCTAGCATCCTGTCAGTATGTGAGACTGTTTGGAAACTGAAAACTACCGCCGGGCGGTAAAGACCCATCTGTTTAAAGAGGCTGGCCTAGCATAACTTAAACACAAACAGATTTTTACCTCGGGACCTCCTCGCTTGGGTTAATTTAGATTGGCTTTTAACTTAATTGGGGATCAAAGTTTTAAAGGGTTTTTAAATGGGTTTTTAAATAAGTTTTTAAATGGGGTACAGTCTTATTTAATTTAATTTTAGTAAATTTTAACTTTTGTATTTTTCTGTATTTTAATTGACTGTGAACCGCCCTGTGTCCCCCCAAAGGAGAAGGGCAGTATAAAAGTCTAATCAAATAAATTAAGGAAAGCTCAATTGGAGCAAAGTTTTAAAATGTCATCCGAGGTAGTGGCTTTGATAGCAGAAGAGGTAGAGAGAGAATGAGTCAAAATAGGAGGAAGGAAGAAGAAATGGGCTAGGAAATTAAGAAGTGCCACTGAAGCTTCCTTCAGTGAAAGAAAAAAAAGGGTGGGCAAAAGGGTTTTTTTGTATATAGACTTCATTCATTATTATCTTGCTTACTTCGATACAAGCTAATGCAATCTGGCAGAAGAAAACTGTTTTTTCCCCCAGTTCATGTTTAATAGTGGGGGGCAGAGGAACTCAAAATATTGGACATTTCTCCATTACTGAGTTATGGTGCTCTCTGCACATGTTTGGGTTGACAGAAAACTATATCAGCATTAAATCTGCATCCATGCTGATTTCTATCCTGTATCAATTGCTCCTGTTCCCTGCCATCAGAGTTCCCTCTTCAAGTAAGTGACAAAGGCCATTTCTTCACTCTTGATTTATAGTATCTGCCAACACCACCAAACCATGTTTGTGTAGTCATGCAACCTATATCCATAATTGTTAAATTGACACAGCAATGGTTAGATCATGTTATTAGGTGTTATAAATCCCATGGGGAAACAGCTAGAGTCTAACCAATTTTACTTCCATTGTGGCTGCTCTCTACTTAAGGAGGTTATCTGTATGCACAAAAGTGTTCTTGAAAGCAGAAAACTGACCTGAGTAATGATTAGTGATGCAGGTTTATAAGAATATCAAAGAGGAGAATTATTAATAGGAAATAGTCACCTGACTTGCTACATCCTACCAGAAGGACAGTTCAAAAAAAAAAGAAAGAAAACTGGGAAAAGTTTGCAATATCATTATAGCGACCATATTTTCTTGGAAAAGAATAAAGGACAAACATGAAAAAGGAACAAATCTGAAAGAAGTTCATAAGGATAAAAACAAATTAATTGCTTATGCTTATAACTTTGCTTTACAAAGAAAAGTTCAAGAGCAAGACCAAGAAAAAAACTTTACAAAAAATGCATATTCTAATAAAAATATCTGAAATCAAACAGTTTATGTACATTTATTTTTAAAAAGACAATTCAGTGTCCACATTTTTACATGAATGTCATAGACAGTATCTTAAGTGGCACCATTTTTACAGTAAAAGTTAAATGACCAAAATTAAGGACAAAAGTAAGTTTTTGAAAAATAAACACATTTAAAGGATACCTTTGTGAAATATGGTTATCACAACTACCAAAGACAAACAGTAGGCAGAAGACTTACAGAAGACAAATGGGAGGCAGAAATTACTCCCTTAACCTTCTGATTTTATCTTACTCACTGAAAACTCAGTGTTCTTAAACCTCTAGAAGAAATAGAGGTCCAAAAACACTGAAGACAATTTAAGCCTTTCTCACTCTTGGGGATGAGATGGGAATGTGGCAAAAAAGAAAAAAAAGCTGTTGCCAGATTATGTTTGTTCCTTGTCTGGGTACAAATGGGGGAAAAAATCTGTTTATTAGTACTTTTATGTGAAGAAAATTAATTCAGGGGGAATAGTGAAAGTAAGGGAACTTGCATCTTTTTGCCTTTGGCTTGATCTGTTGTTACCATAAATCCCAAAAGGTGATCCAAATTGAATATTCTATTTATTGAAAAAAGATCATGCAATCCTCTTGTTCTTTATAAAAATGGGTCAAAAATGACCTTATTCAACTTAATCACAGTGCTCAATAAATTATTCTGGGTTGGTTGGTTTCTCTCTCACTTATCCCAACCTCCTTCATAGGAATGTTGTAGAAATAAAATATATACCTCCTTTTGCTCCTAGAAAAAATATAACGATAATAAGGCATTTTTAGAAAAAGTCTGACTGGGGAAGGGAAAGAGAAAGAGAGAGGGGGGAGGGAGAGAGAGATACACACACTGTACTGTATAGAATAGGTGGCAATAAAAAAAGCACTGTCTGACATGACATAAAGAAAGCTTCACTGAAGAAATAAAAATGGCAGGAACGATAATTTCCCAAAAACACAGTTAAAAAGCAACTGCATTGAGCTACTGAAAAATTATAAGCATTGAAACATTCAAGTAAAACTACATCATATTACTTCTTGGGTAGCAGCTACTCGCATAAGGGAAGATGTGAAAATACCTGAAACAAGGAGAATCTGCTGACTGAAGCAAGTTGTATGGGAATAATAGAGCCTCTGCTGTCAATTTCCACAGACAACAGCATAGCTGTGAAAAGCAAAGTGGAAGACTTACTCAGAACAGTCATAAGTTTTTGCTCCTTACCTACCTGGGTCAGCAAGTTTCTGTTAATATGTTTCTGGAGCAGACAACCTGATGATAAGGAAGCCAAAATTCAGGCTGACAGCTGCTGGAAAATGTGGATCCATAAGCCAAGATTTGGATATGTGAGGCAAAGACAGAATTTCTAGTTTTTAAGTGAACAAAATAAAACGTTAGAAATGACAAGTGCATTTTCCATTTTCTACACAAGGCAATGAAAGCGTTCCTATTCAGGTGAAATATATGACAAATTTACAGAAGCAAATGAATATTTCCATATATATTCACACACTATCCCATAATATTTGATACCTGTTTCTATCTTGTTATGAAATAATGGCAAGACAAAGAACCTAGCCATCCCAGAGTAACATATGTTTCCAATTAATTTGTCATTGATTAACAACTTCATCTTGTAAGCAAATCAGACTCTTAAAATGCTTCAGAAGTAATTAACCACTTTTAAGTAAATCGATCATATAAACAAGCTGCAATGATGTCAACAAGCTGATCAGAATTACAAAAAAACAAAGAAGGCACAACCTTGTAATGCATTATAAATCACCAGAGATGTAAGTTCAGTTACCTCATGTAAAATGGTAGCAAGAATTGATATTTGGTTGATATTTGAAAACTGTACGAAAGGGCAGGAAGGATAAGCTAGAACAAGGGTGTCAAACTTGCATCATCACGGTGGTGTCATGTGACGTATAGAAACTTTCCCCCCTTCACTAAACCAGGTGTGGACATGGTCAGCGCATGATGCATCAGGCCTGCGGGCCACGAGTTTGACAGCCCTGAGATTGAAGAAATGAAATATGTTCTGTTTCAGCAAAGAATCATTGCTGCTGTGTCTCTTGAAGGAACATTTCCATAAGACCTTAGATACAGAATAAAACAAGGACAAACTTTTGTTGACTATGGGCCATGCGTCTTCTTTCAAAGAAGAAATGCAGGCAGGATTAAAATTACTTGATTTTTAAAATTTCTGTTTAAACTTAATCTAAAAACATAATTATGGTCACGACTGTAATTTTCCCTTTCAGACACATTCAGAATTACTCTTTGGTAATCTTTTGAAGATCTCTGGAAGCCATATTTAAGTCTTTTGTGCAAGGTTATAAGCCTTGTGACTTAAAATATCATCTTCTTAGCTGAAGAATATTGGCAAGATTGTAGTATTTACTTGGATAAGTATTTGTAAATACTATTTTTTCTAGGTTTTTTTTTAATTATTCATTTAAAGTAAAGGTAATGGAGCAAATGGGAGCCAAAGAAGCAGGAAAACCAGTGTGAATGAAGGACGTATAATTACATTTTTAAGAGTGCAATGTCACTAAGATATTGTTTCTCTTCTTTATATTAATTATACTTTGTGCTTGCAATATTGTTTTATTCCTATAACTTTCACTTCAGGTAGATCACACAATGTTGCATAGTCAGACAATCTTCCAAATTAGGGGTACAGATTAAAACATTGTAGTTGTTTTCGTTCTCAGGTTTCCTTTCCTTCATAACCATTGCCTGAATGATTTCTTTGATCCACATCTTTTCAGACTGGCATTTTCCATAGCAAATAAATAAATGGGGATTTCCTTCCACACTTGAGTAAGGGCATCAATTCAATATTAGGCCAGTGAAAGTTTTCTCTTGTTCCTCCTCCTCAACCACTTTTGGAATATTCAAGCCAAATCTCCTCTCAACAATTGCTGTGCTATTAATCCACAGGCAGATTCAGTTACCTGTAAAACAAAGATGAATGTATTTTTATAAGACACATTTGTTATAAATCCATGCTACATTCTAGTAACATTACTTTAAATAAATTCTAAGATCTGCTGTAGACCATTTACCTGAATCCTTTTCTGTTTTGGAAATTAGAGGAGTCTTTGCTTTCAGTCTGGAAAAATAAACTATTGTTTTTAGAAACTTTCACCAACTTAACTCATTCTGAATGTTAGCTCTTTTATCAACAATTCTTTTTGTTCAGACTTCCGGTTGATGTCATGGCGAGAACGGCTGGAATATAGCGGGCTACACTGAGCCCTGAGAAATCCAGCCAGCAACTGCTGTTCGGAGACCCTATGGGGTCTAAGTCGCCTTATAGTGTGGCAAAGAAATGAGAGGTGCTTTGTAGATCACAAAGAACTTGCAATTTCCTCATTAGGTCCAAAGCAAGCTCTTCTGAGCAGCAGCAGGGATGACGGCCATTTTTGGCTAGTCACAAGTTGGAACAACCAGGACCACAAGATTTGTGCTTGTGCAAGAATCCGTGGACAGAGCATTGAAGCTGGGTGAGATAATTTCCAACTCTTACCTTAAAGACTTAAGTACAAGAATACTCCAAGCGTTAAAGGATGTGGTGAAACATGAATTTTTTAAAAAAACAATTCTTTTTGTTCTTTTTTGCTATTTTTTCCTATTTCTATTCTGTTTTTATATCTTGTCTTGAGCTTTTTTTGCAGTTATATTGGCTGCTTCTACTGCCCTCCTTTTTTGTTGCAGTAACTCGTTTTAAAGAACTCCCACTTATCTTGAGGTACTTTCCCCATTAGCTTCTCTTGCCATGAAATCTGGGGTTATTAAAAACTACTTTTTAAGGTCCAAGATATGTATTTGGTTAAAGCCACTATGGTTTCTTTTAAAATCAAGCATCACAAACGCTCTCCTCCTGGTGTTCCACTTAGTTCTTCAACTAAGTCTTCTTTGTTAGTATCAATATTAGCTGATCCTTTCATGTTCTCCTCCATTTTCTATCTTCTCATTTTAATCCAAATGCTTTTTATGATTTATTTATTCAGTTTCTATAGCTACCCATCTCAATGACTCTGGGCAACTTAAATTCAAAAATATACAACAGTTAAAACAATAAAAGACTTTTAAAACAATACTAAAAGCCATCTAAAATAAATGTATTCAGCAGCCATGATACTTGGTCAGTAAAGCCAAGGAATGGGATCCTTAACAAATTCAGTGCCTCAAATTTAAGAAACACAGCATCATTTTTATGATATTCTTAAGGGTTTTTTTAGCTGTTTTTTTAAAGTGAGGATTTTTTACTACCTGGCGTCATTTCAATTTTCTTTCAATGTTCTGTTTTTTGCAACAACTGCATTCTTCATATAAACCTCTTATAGTTATGAAATCATATTTGCTATCCTGAAGTAAGAATTCACCCTCATTTTCTTTATTTCCTGAATTGAGCATTAATATTGATAACAAAGGCCATAAATTTTATGAGCCAATATTTTTTTTCCTTTTTATTGACTGGTTTAATGGGATGTAGTTGCACAAAGACTCTTGGCTTTCTTGTACGCATACATTTAGATTCTTAACTATAGGATTTTCATTTCCAAATTCCACACAATTCAATTTAAAATCTCCTGATCAAACATGCTACATCTTGTCTAGTATAGCATGGTATAATGCTATTATACCCATCCTCTGATATGGTAGCAGTCCTTTATTTAGATAAATAAATAAATAATTTTATTTTTATCCCGCCCTTCCCCTTCATAGTTCTATCATTTCCAATGAAACTCCACACTAATTGCATGACCAGTCATTCCATTTCAATATTCTTCTTTACACTGTCCAAACTTGCTTTTTATGACATGTAGGCTACACAAATTTGATAAATGCATAAGAAAAGAATAAGCAGAAGCTTATTCTTGGCTTTCCTTCTTAGATCTTCAAAGACCCTGGTGATAGCTGCTTGACATCATCCCTCCCCAGATACCATGCACAGATTCGTACGAAGGCATTTTTGTGAAATTAATCTTGGAAATTGTTCTGTCACATCCCTAATCCAGTCTCTTCGCAGACAACACACTTCATAAGTTAATGGTTGTAGCTGATACAGACTAATTTCAATACCCCTGATTAGCAACATATGAGTTTTATTGGTTTTCCTGCAAGATAGAGGCACCTTTCCCTTTTCCTTTGAGTCCTTCAGTCCATCTTCTGCTCTGCAAGCTCCAAGCCTATTACTCCTACAAGGGCTTAAAAGTGGTTTCTTCTGTCATCAGGGCAGAGTATCTTCTTCATGTCCTGCTTTTTATTGTTAATTTCATCCATTAAACTTGTGTTATGTATTGAAACAGGGAAACAGGAGTTTCCACTCCGGTCCGCCGCCGCCGCGGGGGACCCAAGTTTGAAGTGATTGGCTGAGAGCTCACCCAGCCTCCTGATTGGCTGGGAGAGACCTCAGCCCCTGATTGGTTCAGGGAAGCCGGCCCGGGAGGTTTAAATAGGGCCGGCTTGCAGCATGTTGCTGCTGGTTGTTTGGTACACTTTAATAAAGAGCTGAAGTTACTAGAGCTGTTCGCGTCTTCCTTACAGCTTGCTACTTAGTTTGATTCTCTTTCTTATAAGGGTTCCTTCCTTTTTCAGCTCCTGTTCAATTGTTCCTCTTGACCCGATAGAACCTTATTCTTTTTCATTAGTTGATCCAGGGCTAATACTTTGTCTTTTTTTTCAAGCCCTATTAAACGTTTTCATTTGTATCCATGTGGCAAAGAAATATTCCTTATTATCCTTCTGTCCTGTTTGACCACACCCCACTAGCCTCTAAGCCACCTCCTACAGTTCTCAATTGAGCTACCAAAATGTAGGCTTGCCCTTACCAGCAGCAGTAATTCTATTCAGGTACATAAGAACTGCAATGCTAACCTATTAAAAATGGTGTATTGATTTCAAGTTTTTATATATCACATTAAAATCCAATATTGGATGAAAAAGCTATGCATAAACATATTTTCTACCTAACTGATATATTGTAAAATCCAGCAATTGTTTTAATACTATTCTACTCATTAGCACTGGTAGATTAGATATGACATTTGAAGATTCTGTATCATAGCACTGTTTATTGTTCTAGGCTTATCTTTTTCAGGAGATTTTTCTGTAATTTCTAAAGAAAACCTTTCCAAGTGTATTTTGGCTCTTTGCCATAAAGCCTTCATTCTTTTCTCAACCTCTAATGCTACCCAGCTGCAGCCTGATTTGTCAGTACTAATTAAGCACAGCACATTCTTACAGGATTAAGTGTTTTACTTATGAATAAGTAATTTACAGAGCAACAAAATAAGGCCACAGGCTATTAACATAATGGTGCAAATAAAACACAGCACGTACTTTCCACCCTTACACATTTTTTCCCTTTTAACAAGGCTCCTCCTTGGGGTCCCATCAGCTAAATTAGTAGAACTCTTTCAATGTGCAAGTATAAACTATCCCATAAAAATTATTAAGTATTTAGACCCACGTTTTGGGTCAGTTAAAATGATGGGTTCATTTCAAAACTTCAGCAGAAGGAATTTCTAAGCAGTATAGTTGGGTAGGGGTATTCCATGGCAATTCAAGTTTAAAATCTTATTCCCATAACCTGTGAGGTATTATCAGCATGCTCCTGTCACCCTTTCACCCATATCAATATGTGATAGAAAACCACACTTATGGTGCTCTTAATTGATTACAAAACAAAGCTGCCGTCATTCAGCATGCATAGTGTTGGCAATAGTTTTACACTGTGAAACTGTTAAATTTGCATAGACAGAAAACATAGCATTAGAGGTTCTGTTTATAGCAAGAACTCTGCAATGCAGTGCTTGGATGAAAGAAAATGGTAGAAAGAAACACTGCAACAGGAAATCCAAGTTGCTTTGTTTTTTTCCACCCCACAACCAGCAAATGTTTTTCTCCATTGCCAGAGAGAGAAGAATCAAGTGTAAAACAGAAGTAGAAATCAGATGGGATGACAATCCTCTGAATATCAGTCTGATCAGCAGGAGACATTTTATATAGAGAAAACAAAAGGAAATTCTTATGCAACAAAAGAAGATAAAAAATAGGGACTCTTTCTGCTACAAATCATTACATATATTGTACCAGAAGCCAATAGGTTGTTTTGGTTTATTAGCTTTAAAGGCTAATACATTTAATGTGGATAAAAGTTATAACTGATATAAAGGCAGTTTCAACAAAGAAGAGAAACGTGTTGTAGGAAGGACCATTGTATCAAGGACATTTATAAACAGGTTTTATATCTTACCTGCATATAAACAATCTCATTCAAAAAATACAAGACATGAGTTCTAAACTGTTCTTATGACAGTAATTACAAAAAACCATCTGCAATATGTCCCAAAGTTGTTATTGAAGGAATGTTGTGTGGGAAAGTCAAAGGAGGAGGTTTCTGTATGAAGCTGACTATAAAGGATTATGGCATTAAGTAGAAAGGATGATGAGACTGGATTGTCAGAGTGACTGCAGGGCAGATAAAGTGCAAAGGAAAGCCTAAGGGTGAGCAGATAAGAGACTGAGAGATGATAAAGATACAGTAAACTCTTATATACAAAATAAGATACAAAAAGGAATGGATGGTTTAAACCTGTGCATATTCACAGACAGAAATTTGCTCAAATAAACATGGGAGTAAGGCATTAGATTTTTCTAGCATTCCACTCCTCACACATGTGCCTTGTGTTTCCATTATAAAAGCAGCAAATTCTCTATCATGTTCTTTGTCACGTGCCTACAAAGCAAAATTGCTTTTTGGAAATCTCTAGCCACTGTGGTGATTTGTGTACAAGTACACTCTGGTGATTCCTGTAGAGATCCAACCTAGTAAAGTCTTTCTTTGTGTGTGAGAATAAAAATGTTTTTGGGTGGTGGGTATTGTAAACCAGTTGTCCATCTCAGCAAACAGTTTTTCATATCTCTTGCTCTTCAACTTTTAAAATAGATATTTCATAGATGGAAATATCTCTGGCATGCAGATGACAATTGCTGTTGTTTTCGTAAAAGCAAAATGTTAATTATACATGTGTGTGCTTTTTATTTAAAAATAACTATCTTGACTATTTAGCTGCACATTTAGATTATTAAAAAGGGGGGCATCACAGAAGATTAGTGAAAAATTATTAGTGTAGACTACTATTTATACATAAAAACCATATTTGTGCCAAAAGGATAATTTAGATAGTTGGGCATTTGTGTATTTCATGTCTATGTTATGATTAAGTCCTGCTAAGTGGTGCTACGAAGCCATGTCCAAATATTATTGTTTGTACTTCATGTCTCAAGTATGAAAAGATGGCAAAAGCTCCAGATATTTTGAACCTCAGCCTAAACCCCAAATCCTGCAAAGATGCTGCACAATTGTGTCATTTCAGTGAATCTGTTCAGTACATGCCCTGGGATGTGACTCGGCATAACTTTGCCTGTTAAGTCTCTTACTATTTATTAAACGAGATCTATTGTGGCATTTCATTTGGGTTAGAGCTTTTTGCCTTTGAATCCTAAAGAACATAGAGGTTCATAACTGGCCCTGAGATGCCACCTTAGCAATCTTTTTGTAATCAGGTAGTTTTCAGAGGTGCCAGATTCATAGTTCCCAAAATACCCAGCAGCTTCTTAAATAAAAGATTGAGAGGACATTCTGCTCACAGAAGGTCCAAATCACTTCTGAATAATTTCAATTCATTTACAACTGTAGTAAGCAGTTATCTGTGTAATCATATCCCTTGCTGCTCAGAAGTAAGTACCACTGATTTCAGAGGACTTACTCTGAAAGAATTATGCAGAGCATTTCACCAAACTACATACAGTCAAAGTCCAGTAAATATCATATATATTCATATCATCAAATAGAAAGCTAAAATAATTTTCCACTTAGAAACACTGAGAAAATGACTAAGAGTTTTCATTCTAGACTCATTTAGGGCAAACTAATAACATATTAGATAAAACTGATCAGTTGACTGATTCCTATTTATATCCCATTTCAAAACCCTCATCTCACTTAAGTTTACAATAAAAACATAGCATAAATAAAATATTTGTTTCTTTCAGCTTCATGCTGTCCTCATAATCTTCCACTCTATAAAAACTTTCACACTTCTTAAATATGCTTTTGTTTCTTATTCTTTTGTTTTTCTGCATGTTCTTAAATTTGGTAGATTATTTAGTGTAGCTGAAAAGGTCTCATCCACCTATAAGATTTAAATCAACAGTTAATGGCCTTTGCAAATTATACAGTAACTTTAATCCTCAGATATTTTTGTTCACAGATTTATGCCGCTGAAGCAGGTGGCAATTTACAAATAGCAGATTCTAAGGAGAAAAGGAAATACCATCACTAATAGCTTACAGAAGGCATTTGGCTCATCTGTGCAAGATAATGGTTTATTGCCCCTATAGAAAGGTGATTCGATTAAAAAAGACAGAAAAGAAGCAGCAGGAAAAGTACGTTGAAAGAACCATAGATAATAACTGCATTTAAAATATCACATAGCAGCTTGATTCACCTCTTGGAAATACAGCTGGTAGATAATACAATCTGTCCTGTCTTCTGTAGCTCTTTAGATGCTATGCTGATGAATCGCATACAAGTACTTTTGAAAACAAGCAGATGCGCTTTCGGTTAACTGAATCAAAAGCTCATCATATAGGAATTGGTCTCATAAGCCTAAGACAGCATGTTTAATAGTTTTCAATGGCTATCATTCTGGCATATGCACTTAGATTTTATAGAATCTGGGAGTTGGAAAAATGGCTTTTCTAGTTCAATCTTCTTCCATAAGAAAGATGTGATAAAATGTTCCTGGAGAGTTTCCAATACTTTAAGAAAAAAAACTTTCAAGAAAAAGATAGTAAGGTAAACCCAAGAGATTTTTCTACCCAATGAAGAAATTTCTAGCTTGTTGAAGTTTGTAGCAAAGAAGGGGCTTGGATGGACGGACGTATATATATATGTACGTCGGATGGATAGACAATAGACAATAGATAGACAGATAATAAACAATAGATAGATGATAGATGACAGACATAGACAGACAGACAGACAGATAGATAGATTTTCTCAGTGCTCCATATTCTCCCCACTCCTTTTTAACAATTACTAGGTAAGGTCATCTGCCAGTTTGTGGAGACATCAACAAGCTAGAAATTTCTAAAAAAGCACATAATCAAGGCATTTCTAATTTTTAATCCTCTGATTTGTGCCAAAAAGTCCAGCTTTTCAAAGGCTGAGAAACGTTCTTCCCAGAATACTTATCTTATCTCCTGTTTAGTCAATGGCTCAGACTACTAGCAACTTCCTTACAATCTGAGGAGAAACAAACTGGGTTGCAGCTAGATATTCTCTAGATATTGCCTCTGTCACATTTTGAACTTGGAGGCTATGTTCTAATCACCTTCTGTTTTGATTTCTATAATGTGATTTACATAGGGCTGCCCTTGAAGAATATTTGGAAGCTTCAGCTGGTACAAAATTCAGTGGTGTAGGCAGATATGTGTGGCCTTAGAACAGTACAGGTTATAGCTCTACTTGGCAAGCCACAGTGGTTGCTGGTGATAGTTTTGACTTTTAAAGTTTTTGGTACAGAGCTGGATTATCTGAATTAAAACTCTCTCCCCAATTATAACTCTATCAGGTCTGGTAGAGAAGTCATGCTCAGGTCCCATCTGCCATCTGCTCCTGGACATGCCAAATGGCAGGACAGGCCTTATCTGCCATGGCACCTCGCTTGTGGAATCTTCTCCCCATAGGAATGATATTAGGCCCATTACTCTCAACATTCCACAGGGCTGGGTATCCAGATTCTGTTATAAGGCCTTAACAGGTCCCAGGATCCCAGGGAGATTTTGTGATGACTCTCCTACTGTGGTTAATAACATCCTCTCTGTTTGCCTTTTTAGACATATTTTTTAATTGTGGCTGGGTTTTTTATGTATCTATTGTTTTTAATCAGGGTTGTACATAAACATATACATATACAGTACATAGGTAAAGGTAAAGGTTCCCCCACACATGTGTGCTAGTTGTTTACAGCTCTAGGAGTGGTGCTCATCTCTGTATCTAAGCTGAAGAGTCAGCGCTATCTCTTGGCTGGCCTTGGCTAGAAATATATAAATGATTAAATGTAGCTGGAGGGGGGTGGAATGTTTGCTGCTGCAAGTGGATTGGTTATTTATGTAGCAACATTTTGATTGGTAGATGGGTTGAATT